>DWTO01004689.1:0-11325 GCA_018244755.1 Jemadia pseudognetus
CATTTACACACTATGTATGTACACTGTGTGTAAACTGCAGGCATGCTACATCATTGTTCTCCAGCAGCAAGACTGCACCCAAATGCTAGCCTACACAGTATAAGAAACAAAGTTTTTATAAAAATATTTCTGCAAGTTAAAAATAGGGGAAGTTTTACTGATATTGTTACATGTATAAGACATTCAATGATACTTCAAACAATGAAGTGGAAATTAGAGTTATCATATCGACAACACAAGTATTATTGTACAATGACTCATTTAAATAAAGTGGAATTTAAATAAAGTACTATATTAGGTATTTCCAGAAATGGTATTTAAAATGCATGTTTTTAATTAATTTACATAACACCACACCTGTATATCTCCATATGGCAGACAGGGGAGCAGTGTTCCCATAAGGCACCAATTATGACATCAGTTTAAGTTTGAATTTATAAATAACCTCTGTACCTTACTTTATCCATTTACTATTGAAACCCTATAGCTAAGAGTTTTACCTGGATTTTAACACCTTCACCTCGTAAATCGTAAAATATAAGTTTGGCCCCAGACTCTCTTATTGAATGGACTCTTCCAGCTAGAGATACAGTGATGTTCTCCAGTATATCTCCACTATTCAAGTTATTATATTTTTCTATGAACTCCTCTAAGGAAATGGTCACGGTAAACTTATGGGGATATGGATGGTCATCTTTAGATCCATTTTTGAGCGCCGCAACCGCCGCGCACCTTAACTTGTAGTACTCATTTGGACTAATTTCCTCTTCGGCCTTCGCATTTTTCTTCTCCACCACATTTTCCGACACTTGAGCGGTTTTTTCGGCTTTCTCTTTCAATTTTTGTTCCGATTTCATTCGACGTTTCAGTTCACTTAAAAAAAATTATAATTAAAAGTGCAGTCTAAACACTTTTCACATTTGCATCGATAGAATAAAACCAACCGTTTGCTGAGCGTTGACGAAATATTTTGTATTCGGTTACAAGTTATATTTCTGGTGGCCAATGCGCGAGGTACGGATGACAGAGTTCGCAAAAGTAACATGATTTTAACACGGAATACTCACTTCTTCGATAGTTTTTCAGTAGGAACTTCTGCCATATTTCGTAATTAATAAACTTCGCTTTTTCGGTATAGTACTTTAATTTCAATGTACTGATATAAGTATTAATACATAACCTATGCAGAACACCGTGCGCAATCACCGTAGTATGAGAAAATTTTAAATCGTATCGTACCACGAAGTGATTATATACACTTTCGATACAAAATATTATAGAATGACGACACGATTTATAATGATACAGTCGATTTTTCGTTGAGTTAACGAGAAGCGAATCGAATATCGAATTGCAATCGAATCGTAAATGACAGTGACAGCTATGTAGTGAAACTGGCTTCATTCCAGTAAGGGTTCACAACGCCCAAAACACTCTATTCGCCGTTCCAAATAGCGCCCACGATCGTTGTTGTCGCGATGAAAACGTCACTAATGACTTAAGGCGGGGACCCACCGCAGCGCACGGAGAAACTACGCACGTGTGTTAAGATTCGCTTTGCAAGAAAATATATATGATTGTATCCACTGCAATCCATGTACCCGTTGCACATAAAATGATGTACGTGGCATACTCGAATACGCGCGTACATAGCTCAATGCTGTACACGCAATACACAGAAGCGGGGCCTGGTGGTGGATGCGACGTGCGGGGAAGCGGGCAGTGAGTTAGTATTCGTGCGTTCCGTGTGCTACAGTGGAAACGTTGACCCACGCTGTCAAGCAAATTAATACGTACGCTGCGTGCCCGTGTACAACGTGCGCTGCAGTGAGTCCGCGCCTTTACGCTCACGTGAAACTCGCGATGACCATTTTAAGGCGTAGCTTACAGTGGGCGTTCTGAGACTTAGCGGGACTTTAAAACGTCAAAGCAATAATGATGTTAATATGTCAATGTCAAATGTCCTACTGTCGGCACAAAAGGCATTATGATTTACTTGAATATAATTTATAAGGTACTCTACCATAGATATAGCATTTTATCCTACATCTATGTATTCTACTGATATTAAATGTACAAAAATTGAATTAAACTTTTTCAGTATAAATCAAATTAATTATTAATAGGCAAATTTATTGTTAAGGTTTACACATTGTAACTTAACCTCTTAAAGCCTTTGGTATATTTTTTATTAGTTCGATATATGTTATTATACTTCAACACTCTAAACACCCCATAATCCATTAAACCCCGTTTTACAATTTCAACGCTCGAACCTTAGTGGAACGGTAAAATCCGTGGTAATGAGCGTGATCGTTGTGAATGCTTAGTGGAACGAACCCATAGTTAACGTTTTAACGATGATGAGAATTTACGATGATGTTTTAAAGATAATTGAGATGTAGTGATACGAGGCTATTTTATAGTACATCAATAATATTCAGAGTTACATTTTTTCCAGGCTCAAAATTATTTATTAAAATAATTATGAATGAATTCGCTACGTTTCAAACGAATTAATAAATTTACAATGCAAAATACCAGGTATTTTGTTCTGTTAAAATAAACAAGGCTTGTAAACAATCTGAAGATCTATTAATTGCGTCCGCATTAATATTGAAATTATAATTTAATTAATGAAAATCACTATTTAATATTGTAAGTAAGAGTAACGTTACATGAATTGTGGGAAATTACTTTATAGCGTTCATAAAATTAAGATTTCAGGATCCAGCTTTTCTATGTACAATTTAATATAGTTTGTGAAAGTGACTGCCTCGTTGGTCGTGTTGGTTGTAAGTAAGACTGGCGATCAGGAGGTCCGGGGTCAGGAGGTCCTGGGTTCGATTCCTGGTTCGATCACTATAGAATTTTTCTAATTTAGATTTCAAATTTATTCCAATAATAATAGATTCCAAATTTTGGGCGTTATTATTTCGGGAAGTACTTGTTGAAGAATATTTTTTCTAACGAAGATTCTGTGACTTATTAACCTATTTATTTTTTCGCTCTATGAAAACACCTTATTATCATAACTTTCTAAAATTGTTGTAAAATAGTTTGATATATTTGTTTATTTATGACAAATAGTAACAAGAAATAATTGTGTCGGCTACATAATCAGTAATCTCAAAACATTTTATTTTAATTAAAAATTCTATTATTCAGTATTTTACACAAGACATATTTTCACTGGCAACATTATATTGACATCACAGCTGTTCGTTTCGACTGGCTGTGGTCTGTCCGTACTGTATTGCTGTCCAATAAATTGTAATAATCAGAAAGTGAGTGAAATCCCGTTTGCTGTACGATTAAGGAAAGAGTAGAGTAGCGTATTAAAAAGCATTAGTGATCGGTGACAAATCGGCAGGTTGGCCAACGTTTTATGAATTCGTCGAATTTCGTTTTTATTCCTCTTGCATTCTAGTGAATAAGTGCAAGTACAATAGCAATCTTGTAATACTGTTTTTGTTTTTGTATCGGGTCCTCAATTGCAGGTACAATCTTATGTCGACGGGGTTGCTCGAATCATCTGTGTAAAATTAACCAAATACTATGCCTCTTTTTGGTAAGTCTCAAAAGAGCCCAGCGGAGCTCGTTAGGTCGTTGAAAGACGCAGTCACGGCATTAGAAAGGGGCGATAAGAAGGCTGAAAAAGCTCAGGAGGACGTGAGCAAGAATTTGGTGAGCTATCTCCAAATATGTGACCTGACCAAGGTGTTGTCAATGATTCTGATATCATGGTTTCTTTAACAGGTGTTGATCAAAAATATGCTTTACGGAACGTCTGATGCGGAACCACAAACCGATATTATAGTCGCCCAACTAGCACAAGAACTCTACAACACAAACTTATTATTACTTCTTATTCAGGTTAGACCCAATATCATATGTTTTATGTATATTTTTATTTATTAAAAAAATAAGACGCAATTTGATTTCATTTGTAATGTTCGTTGTTTCTGATGCAGAATTTAAACCGCATCGATTTCGAAGGAAAGAAAGATGTGGCTCAGGTGTTCAATAATGTGTTGAGGCGTCAAATTGGAACCAGGTCCCCAACAGTTGAGTACATATGTACTAAGCCCGAGATATTGTTCACATTGATGTCAGGGTAAATATAGATTGCTATTATTAACGTTAGCACTATTATTAGCTGTATGTAAATATTTTGTTCTAAATTTGTATTATAGAATAACTCCGTCATTAAAGCATAATCCCACTCTCTAGTCTCCCTGTAATAAAAGCGCAAAAATTAAGAAATGCTTTTTTCATAAAGTCACACAGTGATAGCTTAGTAGTTTAGCATTCTGCCTCTTATTGACTGCCTTGTTGGCTCTGTTGTTTGTAAGTGGATTTGCAGATTCTAAAGTCCTAGGTTCAAATGCTGGGTTCAGAATAATTGGATTTTTCTAATTTAGATTTGCGAGTAGTGGCTCAGAGTCTGCTAATGTGCCTGGTGTATGGTAATAGACTGACCACATATTTTATAGTGGGACATGAACATAACTGATGAAATGTGATGATTTGATCATGATGAGCAAGCCATTGTTTGAATTACTCAAATATTATGTTTTGATATGCCTACTCACAATTGTACACAAATATAGATTTTATTGACTAATAGTATAGTGTGTAGATGCATCTCCCTGAAAATAGTTATGTCAGTGGCCATTACATTATTGTTTTTGTATCAGGCTGTGAACTACCTAACTATCATGATTCCAAAAATTCTGTAGAAATTCATGAACAAAATGTACCCTATATATAACATCACGCCTGTTACCCAGCAGAGGTAGGCAGAGGAATGTAGAGGACTCCCATGTTTCATCAGTTACATTGACATTCCACTATGGAATATTTGGTGAGCCTATTGCCGTACACGGGGCACATATCTGGACTCCGAGCCACTACTAGAAGTTTTAAATTAGAATAATTCTGTAGTGCCAGTCCCGGGATTTGAAACCAGGACTTTCCAATTGGCAGTTGCACTTGCAACCAACATGGACAACGAGGCAGTCACTTCACTATACTATTTGTTAAAACAATCATAAACACACTTGAGTTTCTTAGACAATAAATCATTTCCTAATTAGTTCAAAATAATAATAAAAATCATTATGTAATAAAATGTCAAGAAAAGTGAGAGCTCATGAAATATAGGATATTAAATAATGGAAAATAATTATGTGTAATTAAATATAATATGATATAAATATAAAATGGTTGTTTTTTTAGGTATGAACATCAAGAAATTGCATCGAACTGTGGCACCATGTTGCGGGAATGTGCTAGATATGAGGCTTTAGCGAAAATAATGTTATATTCAGATGATTTTTACAATTTCTTCCGTTACGTAGAAGTTTCTACTTTTGATATTGCCTCGGATGCCTTTTCTACTTTTAAGGTATGTTTCCAATTTTAATAATCAAGACAACATATGTAATAGCGTGTAACATGACATTTTAAAATGCATTATTAATATTCATTAAGCTAGCTTTAAGCATCATGTTTATTATTCCAATAACATTTAAGAAATATGTTTCAAATTATCTGACAAGAATCACCTACCAAATCTAATTTAAACAAGATACAATTAGTAAGGAACTACTGTGACTTTAGTTTGTATATACTTATAAAAAGACAATATATGAAAAATATACTGTGAGGGATCTGGTGTGAAGATATGTATGTATTATATGAACAATGTATACAAAGAGCATAAATGCACGATATCCATAAAACTATTTATTATTCCCAGGAATTATTAACAAGACATAAAATAGTATGTGCCGAGTTTTTAGAAGCAAACTATGATAAGGTGTTTAGTCATTATCAACGGTTACTAAATTCTGAAAACTATGTCACTCGACGGCAAAGTTTGAAGTTGCTCGGAGAGTTGTTGTTAGATCGGCATAACTTCTCCATTATGACTCGATACATAACCAACCCTGACAACCTCAAGCTCATGATGAACATGTTAAAAGAGAAGTCACGTAATATCCAGTTTGAAGCTTTCCATGTTTTTAAGGTACGTTCTAAAATTAAGTGTTTCCTATAAAGATTTCAATACATTGTCTCACACTTATAATTTGGAATAAAGCTATGTCAAATTCCATTCTCGTTTGCATATGAATATACAAAAATCCTTGCAATCTTCTCAACTTTTCATCCTTTTCAAGTTTTGCAACTTTTTTAAATAAAGGTTACTCAATTGTCATCGATTGGGTAAACAGCAATTAGGTAGCAAATATTGGTGCAATAATGTTTGCATAATTTCTCATATGTATGTTACAGACAAAGACTTAGTAATCTTGACATATTGAAATGGCTGGTCATCATCCAATCCCTGTAATCATTTGTGTTACAATGTGGTAGCAATTATCTAACAATAGGAGAGGGCAATTTCCAGTCATCATTTCGATGTTTAATGAGGCAGGTGACTCACTGTCATGATGCAAAAGGACAGACCTTATCTGTTGACATACATGCAATACACTACATATCTCTTATTATAGATATTTTATAAATTATATTGCTGTTTATTGATGGTGTTACATATAAATTAATGTATTGAATATTATAAAGAATTGTGGTTAACATGTTATTGTCACATGGTAAATCTATATGGTATATTGTGATTAAATTGTATATTGCTATTGGGACCAAACATTTATATTCATCCTGTTGGTTCCATGCCCACAATTATGTACTATGGGACCTGTTACTGGAAGATGCCAGTAATAGTTCCATCAAAATCGGTTCAGCCGTTCCAGAGATTAGCCAGGATAAACACAGACAGACACAAATTGTAAAAAAAAATTATTTGGTACATACACTGTGTAAATGTATACATACATATGCATTTAGTAAAAACTAGTTATTTTAATATTTTAAACAGACAGGCCAATTTAATTTATCTGTTGTATACATTAGGAAAAATTTAAATTAATAATATGATTTTATCCCTCATTTTATATTCGTGTTTTAAAAACCATGAATTTGTCTCATTGCAGGTATTTGTAGCGAATCCGAATAAACCAAAACCAATTTTGGACATACTGATAAGGAATCAAGACAAATTGGTAGATTTTCTTACGAAGTTTCATACGGACCGTTCCGAAGACGAGCAGTTCAACGACGAGAAGGCTTACCTCATAAAGCAAATCAAAGAACTCAAACCCTCAGAACACTAACGTTTATTGCATTTGAATAATCGCCACTTCCTCCACAGAAAGAAGTTAGGTATAGATGCTATTATATATAAAGCGCTTCTAAGTCACCGGGGGTGTTGTGCACTAAGCTCCGTAATAAACGTTGGAATATTATATTCGGTCTGTGATGAGTCAGGAAAGAAAGTATATTTGTGCTACGAGCAAATTAACATTTTTGAATAAAGATTTGTAGGATTAGTTATTTTATGGTTTCTCTTATATATTTTGTAAGTCGTCAAAACATTTTAGTTCTTATGACATGTTTAGTGACAGTTCCTAAGTCACAATGGGAAGCATAAATCTATTAGTAACACATTCGTTTGTGTTTTCATTTACTTTGTACTGTGAAGATGATATAAAGGCAAATTTACTGAGATTTTACAACAAAATATCGTTAAATATTCATCATATGTGGAAACATTGTCTTCTTTATATATTTTTATTTTATTTTTTACTAGTGTCCAATATAACACGTTGTTAACCTTAAGGGCATGTTCCTACTGCCATAGTTGGGTGTTTATAACACTATATTTTATTGTTATGTAACCATTACTTTAATATAACATTCGTTAAATTTGCAAAAACGCTAAGTAGAATATCGTAAGTCTTTTTGTGTAATTTATTGGACAAAAATATAATTTGTTTTACCTAACATTGTATCTCCTAACGAAGAGAAATTCTCTCGAGGCACTTAAAATTGTAACGATTTTCATTTTGTCAATATTATTTACGCAATTAAATACATTTTTATGAAAACTGAATAAAATAAGCTATTTATATGATTATTTTATTTTATTACATCGTAGGTTAAGAATTAGTATGTAGATATTAAAAATCACTAGGCAGGGTCTTAAAAGGAGTTTTAAATAAATGAATACACTTGAATTTCTAATATCACATTTATTAAACACAAGCGACTATGTGATCAACTGTACATCTCTTATCCCCTAATCTGTACATTTTTGACGAGAGTAATATATTTGTCGGCACTACCTGGACCTGGATGATCGAAAACGTTCGTAAAATTCAAAAGGGTATTTTATTTACAAATAAAGACGAACTAGATTTACTTGAGATAACAATTGTATGTCATATTTTTTGGTAAAGAGAAAAGAAAGGAGTTTCACTCGAACACGTGCGTATTCCATACAAAACCAGCAGGAAACTTACTACTTGGAACAAATAATGGAACAAACTGGTTGTGCGTTATAATTAAATACTGCGTTTTCCGGTAAGCGAATAACCACATTTCGTACCAGCAGTGACTAGTTTACCAATAGGTCTGGATATAAAATTTGCAAGGCAGTGGTAGACAACGCTCAAGTATTTCAAAACTAAAATGTATTATGTGATAACGGGTGAAACTCCACCGCATACCTACCTTCTACGATTATGATTATTATTATATATTTACATATCATTTTTACTGCATAATTATGTTATTGGCTTTAATGCGAATATAGTTTTAATTAAAAAGGTCTTAATTTTTTTTTTATAATATCCATACAATAAATATTATGAGAACTTTTCAGCTAAAACAGATGGATGGAAGACTACAAGCTAGCAAGGGTATCTACTAAATCTCTCTTCATAGCATTATACTTAGGAAGTGAACGAAATTAAAATAAGCTTTAAATATTAATGTTGTAACATTTCTACGTTTAATATTGAAATATATAAGAAAGCTTATTTATTATAATATATTAAGTTTAATACATCCATAGAAGTATAGTACAAAATTAGTGAACTAAAAATGGCCTTTTTTATTAAAGCAATTAGTGAACTAAAAATGGCCTTTTTATTAAACCAATTAGTGGAATTTGGATAAACAAACAAAAAGCAAATTGGTAGAAGCTTGAATTGGCTCATTGATACGGGCCGAGTTATAGAAACTTCATTCAAATACACAACACATATATTGTTTATATATTACATAGATTGTTCTTCTACAATAGAACAGCTCAGTGCGAAGGTTATTACAAAAAGCCCAATATAGAGCATCCAATAATTGATAATCACCAGTGCCAGGAACATAACGAGGCATACCGAGGGTACTGACTTTAGCAGTTGTCGGATAAGCAATGTCTTGTTCTCAGTGAGTGAAAAAATCAATTTGAATGCCCACTCTTCCGAAACTGCTTGCTTCCCCTCTCCAACTCATATTAATGGCACAATGCTTACCAACATGTTAAATTTTGAAAAGTATGTTCCTACTAAAAACATCCCTACTGAAAAAAATAAATTTAGATCCCTTCAAGTAAGATTAAGTATTAAGTTAATCTACGTAATTATGCCTCCTAAACACGACGATGCGGCGTATGCTAACATTGCCTACATGATTATTTTCAATATAAATAAAACTATGAATATATTCACAATAAATTACAAAACCCGTTGAATGGATTGAAGAAAACAATCATTTTTGGTGTCATATATTTCCTTTCAACTTAATTATAATAGAAATTAGTACTTTCATGTAAACAATAGTTTTATTTTAATCAATACAATGTTACATTAAATCCATCGATTTTAATTTAAAGAATATTTTTACCAATAAATACATATCTTAACACCATGGATGATCAATGATCTAATCGGTATAAGCAATGTGAAGCGGAGAACGTCTAGAATGTAACGCGCAGGAGCGAGACTTATCTCTACAGGCAAAGTGAAAGCAGAGCATTAACAAATGCCAAATTTAACAAATACCTTTCATTCGTCTTTCACAATAAATATATAAAATCCATCAATACAACGTCGCCTTGAATGAAAAAGTTGGCAGTGAGACGACTTGGAATTTACATAACAGATCGATTCGCAATTTATTGTAGGGACAAAATTAATCAGATGTCGAGCTGATAATGGATGCGTGATCGCGGAAGAACATACTTGAAATTAAATATGTTGCAAGCTAACATTTAATATGATGAAAATATGACAATGTATGACAACTTACACGCGCTGTAGACACTAACGAAGTTCACCTTATGTCACTAAAGGCTACATTTTGAACCCCGCTCGCCTGCGACAGCGACAGTGTCGCCATGTTGCAACCGTTCATCGAAATTCGTCGACTATAATATTAACTACACAATTGATTATATTTAAAAAGATTTAAATTACCGTTTAAAATAAGGAGATCAGTGATATTTGAACAATTAATTTAGTGATACTACACAACTACCACAATACATTTTTTTACAGCCAATAAAATTTCCATAACAATGTGCATTTAATCACATAAACGTGTCCGTATATTGTGTATGTACAGATTAGGATACTCTCATTAATACATAAAGATATAAGTTGCTATAAAATCGCCATAAAATGAACATACATTCATACTTCGATACACATTACCGTTCTTCACACTACATGGAAGTAATAAACTTCAGTATAATCATAACATAATCCTTGTTAATTCTAACGTATATCCAGTTACGTACTCTCGTTCAGTTAAAACTTCATCCATCTGAGAAATTATCCCGATGTATAAGCTATTAATTATTCGATTATCTTAAACATTAAAACTATTTGTTTAGCAAATATTTCCTGAACACGCCGGCCATTAATTTCGGAGTTGTTTGGTACCGATGTGCGACCGCGTTTAGCTCATGATCACCAGTTGGCCGGTGTTGTTCGCGTACACGAAGCCCTGGCCGGGCTGCGGCGCCCAGCGGAGGCAGTTGAGGCTCCTGAAGCCATGCTCCCAGTTCTGCTCGAGCTCCTTCACAGGAACCAGACCGGTACTATTCGAGATATCTGAAATGTTAAGTTCATCATTCAAACAGGCTGCGTTTCGTTTTAATCCATTCCATGTAAATATGAACTTTGATAATCAGTAATGGAATCAGATTGAAAGTTAATAAACATAAATGTGACTAAATACATACGTAATACGTATCATCGCGCCTGTAATCCCCGAAGAAGTAGGCAGAGGAGTGTAGTACCTACACTCCCACGTTTAACCAGTTAGGTTTACGTCCCAATATGGAATAGGTGGTGAGCCAGCTGCCTACTGCTAATTAAATCTGTTATAGCAATGACACGAGGGCACGGATGGCACGCAACGTCAGTGATCGTTCCGTGCGCGGCCCCGCTCACCGGT
>DWTO01004690.1:0-11324 GCA_018244755.1 Jemadia pseudognetus
TGTTCGACTCGGGAATCGAACCCGGGACCTCCCGATCGTCAGTCGCACTTGCAACCAACACGACCAACGAGGCAGTCTAAACATATTTTTTTTTATTTAAAACGAGAATCGTACACTAAATACCCTCTTAATATGGCATGTGATATAAATAAATATAAAAGTTGTTTTTAATTGTAGGAAATGCTGACGAAACTTCTGAGTCAGTATGTGCCAGTGTTGCGCGTAACCGTGTGGTCGGCGGGCGAGGGCCCGCTGGCATCCGTGCTGCTGCGCTCGGAGTGGGACGCGCGCCTCGCCATCGCGCGCGTGCACAAGCGCCGCCTCGACAACCACTGGGCCGGCCGCCGCCTCGAGCTGTCTCTCGGCAGGCCTTCGCCCGCACCCAACCTAGACATCCTCCGAGCACGGCTACGAGCTATCCTCTTGGATCAGAAGAATTATATGTTACCTTTATTGAGACTCCGCGACGCATACGCGAGTCGTCATTGCTGCGCGCTCACTACTTCCGAAATAGGGAAAGTTAAGGACACCGTAATGATCCACGAAGGATTCGGTCGCATAGTCCAGTTGCTCGACCTATCGCCGGTGTCCGGTACGGAAATGGAGGAAGCTCCCTGGAAATGTCACATACACGCAGGGTTGAATACTGGCCACGAAGACGGCAGTCGTATACTGCAGCCGGTGTTCATGCAGATCTCGGCCCTTGCCAAAAATGTAAAAATCTTACTCGAAAATCACGGTGGAATCTTGCCATTGCTAAGGTAAGATATTGCATAATACACGTCTTATAGTTGTGTCAGGAAATGCAATTGGTGGAACACGCCGTTAAGCAGTGACAGTAGTCCCTAAATTTATAGTTATATTTATTAATTATTAATTGAAATTTTGCTGTTGCTGTCTGTCAATTCATTGGAAGAAGGACTCATACAGTTTGACTGCCTCGCTGGCCGAGTGGTTGCAAGCGCGACTGCCGGTCGAGAGCTCCTGGTTTAAAATTTCGAAACGTGTCCTATTGGATTTTTCCAACTTAGAATTTTTAGTTAAAATTTCTAGTAGTGGTTCGAAAATTAAATTTGTGCCCGGTGCATGGCAACAGCCTTATCATTTTTTCCATTGTGGGATGTAAACGTAACCGTTGAAACGTGTGCGTGTACTACATTTTCCTGCGGGCCTCTTTGGGGATTATAGGCGTAATGTTACGCTTTTTTAAGTTCAAAAAGAAGATTCCACTCAGATGAAAGTACTAATACTATACTCATCGTGCATGTAACGTGCGGTGCAGCTTCGTGGAGTGCTACGAGGCCACGTTCCCGGCGCTGACGAGGGACGCGCGGTGCGGCGTGCCGCTGGAGCTGCTGCTGCGCAGCGTGGCGGCGCTGGAGCTGCGCGACAGCCCGTCGCGGCACGTGGCGTGGCGCGCCGCGCGCCCCGCCTGCCTCGACTCGCCGCCGCACAATACTACTCACAGTGAGTATTTTGCCAGATCCACTCTGCGTTTGCCCTAATTATGGCCTAGTCGCCTGGTTGTAGCCGGTTTGTAGACTATCGGTATTAATTTCTTAATTGATAGATTTCGTCGTCTATGTAAGCTTGTATTTAAATGTTACGATACTGTAGTGAGGAGTATCATGTTGATATTTTCAGGCGATACTTCTCGTTCGAGTAACGAACGTGACCGCCCTCGAACCGCGCCCTCGCTCGAACCGATGTTAACTCTATTCGAGCGAGAGCTCATCGATCTGCTGCGAACCGCTCCACGTTGCTCCATACCTTTTAGCAAGTAAGTTGATTCTAGTGCCTACCACATTTTTGTTTACATATACATCAGCTTACATATATACATCAGCATGTAGATATTGGAATTGAGTCTTTTGTCTTATTTCAATTGTTCCTTAGGTGTTAGACCTAACCGCTGATGTTGATTATGTTGACTAAATTAGGCGTAGCCGATTTATTTTAATATTATTATCTCTATTACATTGGTTTTTTTATTTCCATAGACTCATTCCTGCATTTCATCATCATTTTGGCCGCCAGTGTCGTGTAGCTGATTATGGGTTTACAAAGCTACCTGATTTGCTCGCCGCTCTTAGCAATACGATTGTGGTAAGCAGCAACATTTAACTAATTTTTCGCTGTAATGTAATTTAATTTTTTTAATTTAATTTACATGAAAGAGAAAAGTTAATAAACTTAAATATATCAATTTAGGTGTTGGGTTCGGGCTCCTATCGCGTGATTACCATCTCGGCAGCAGCTCAAGGTCGCCGTTGGACATCCGACCTAGTAAAACTACTGAAAGCTCAGCCCGGTCGCGCCATCCACGTTCTGGATATTCCACAGTTGTATCAGACGACGATCGGTCGTCCGTTCACTACCGTAGATTACGGAGTGTGTACCATGGAAGAGTTAATGGAGAAGGTGTCGCCGCAAAGTGTTATAATATCACCGGACGGCACGGTGGCTCTGCCGCGCCGTACGCCCACTCCCGAAGAACGGGCACGTACGGTCGAGTTCGCTGTGCAAGCCGTCGAGCTGCTCTGCCACACTCCCAACTTGAGAATGGAGTTCTCCCGTTTTGTTCCCGCTTACCACGCACATTTCGGACACCAGCTGCGTGTCGCGCACTACGGCTGCGTCAAGCTCATGGAACTTTTCGATTTGATACCGGAAGCTGTGACCGTTTACTGCGAAAAGTCAGGAGAACGAAGCATACGCATGACCGTCATGGCGGCTCGGACGATTCTAGCTCAGAGACTGCGCGCGATCGCTCCCGTGGCTCTCAATGGGTTTTCTGCCTCCTACGCCGCACAGTTTGGAGCTGCCCCGCTGCCCGAGATGCTCGACGTGACGTCGCCCGAGGCCCTGGTGTACGCGATCGGAGGCTGCGTGGACAACGGCATCGTGCACGCGCCGGGCGACTCGCCGCGCTGCGCCAACGCGGCGCTGGCGGCCTGCGCCGTGCTGTCGGCCGACCGCAGCGTGGCGCGCGGCTCCACGCAGGAGTATTTCGTCACCGCATTCCGTCACCTGTGCAACGCCGAACCGAATCTGGAAGAGCTAGTGGCGGCTAATGTCGTGGAGATATCGGAGCGTCGCGTGCGGGTGTCGGCCATGTGGCGCACCGCGTGGCGCATGGCGCAAATATTGGCGGACTCCTCGGGCTCTCTTTCCGCTGCTGAAATTTACGTGGAGTACACGAAACGTTACGGAACACCTGCTACAAATGCAGATATTGGTAATATATTTTATTCGCTACGTTTTATTATATTCTTATGATTCTTGCAGTGCTCTTTATTGTAAAATTAAATTATGAGTAGAAAATTCATATCACTTTATAAATTTTCCTTTAATGACTTCGTATTTGAAAAATCATGTCCTTTCTAGGAATCATCCATAAATTACGTCATACGCAACGGGATGCAAGGAGGGGGTCCACGAAGTGTGACATTTCGTTACTTCATTCAAAATATAACATTTTTAAGTACCTATTGGTCATAGAAAAATAATTTAAATGGATATAAAAATAATATTGGAATTCTGTTTAAATGTAATTACTTTTTAGGTGTAAAATTAGAAAATATGTGACGTCACACTAATGGGAGATCTCACAAGTGTGACTATTTGTGACAAGGACGTGGAGGGGGAGGGGAAATCATGAAAGTCGCGTGACGCAATTTAGGCATGGCTCCTAGGTTACGGTCGTCCAATGCAATGTCATGGCCTGGGGTTTTTAACCGGGGAATTACAAACATGTTTTTCTTTTATTGAATGAATTCAATTTCTACTGCGCTAATACGGCAGGAACAAAGTTTCCGAGCGTTAAGGTTGTCATAAGAGAGTATAGTTCATTAGTGGGGTCATCGCTCGTGTTGCGTTTGTTTGTCCGGCGCGTTGCGCATTACCTATTGAAAGCTGACTGCCGCTGCGCAGGCCTCGAGGGCGTGACGCAGAGCCTGCGGCGCCACGTGTCGGTGTTCTGGAGGCTGGAGGGCGGCGCGGACGCGGCGGCGCGCTGGGCGCTGTGCGCCGGCGTGGCGCCGCCGCGCCGCGCGCCGCTCGCGCCGCCCGCGCCACCCGCACTGCTCGACTACTCCGTGCACGACACGCCGCCGGGGCAGAAGGCAAGTTCCGCTTCCTATTACTATATGTCTTATATTCGAGAAAGGAATGGATGATGTAAAACAATATTTTAAATATTTATTTATTATTGCGTGGTGAACCGTGTGTAGTCAGAAACTGAGCCGTTTTAGTTGTAGGCCTCGTAATTGGTATGACTATGATCGCGATGGTTGATTTCTTTTTTTTGTTATAAATTGCAACTCGTATGTTTCAACGCGTCTATTAACCAAATCCGCCCGCCAACATTGGCTCGAGACTGATGGAGAGCTGTAGTGTACTGATCCCCTCCAAACCACGAGCCCGACCGCGACTGCTCACATACGGGCATACGTATAAGAAGATAATATTATTAATTTAATTTCATTATGCTCTTCATGTATTAAGGTTTATAATATAATGTGTACAGTTCGTTGACTGCTGCGTTGGTTGCAAAAGTGATTGCCGATTGAGAGATCCTGGGTTCAAATCCCGTGTCGGGTACTATTTGTATTTCAAACTTAGATTTTTTAGTAGTGGCTCGAAGTCTGGTTACGTGTACGTTGTATGGCAATAGACTTACCACCTATTTTTTAGTGGAACGTAAACGTAACTGGTGAAACGGGAGTGTACTACAGTTTTCTGCCTACTTCTTCTAGGATTACAGACGTGATGTTATATTTGTATAGTGCGTACAAACAGTGAAGTGAAGTTCAGAACATAAAAAAAATCTTTTTACCATTCGTAACGTGTTCCAAAGTGCTATCTTATCACAGTTATTATTAAGCGTACGACGCCGCAAGTTCGTGTAATTTAATACATACTTGTTTATATTTTTAGGGTTCACGCGTATTCGAATCTCCAAAATCGAATATTTGGTGCTCGCCTCCAGCAAGTGCTCTACCAACACCAACAGCCTTACTCAGTCAGGAAAAACGTAAGGCCTATTATATCTTTAAGTAATATCCAGTGTACGGGGACCGCATGCTATCAGCTGACCGTTTGTATGTTCTCCAGCTTAGTTAATAAAGTAATAAATATTTAATTAACACAGTTTTTTTTTGTACAGGTCTGTTCCAATATGGGCAGGTGATTCAATTATGATTTTTAATGATTTTTTTTTAAATACCGATAATATCAGTTGCAGGTATATTTTAAATAGGTTACACTAATATTTTAGTAATGTAGATCTATACAAAGTGTGCCTTTTAAGTGCAAGTGTTTGATTTTGCATTTTTTTTCCACCAGGTCGCACACGTTTGGCCGCGCAGTTTGATGCAGTTTAAATATCATTCCCACCTAAACCTAAATTAAGCATTCCTCTTTGTTTTTATATTACGACATGAAAAAAAGATGTGTTTTGGATGATATCGAAGGCGATGAACGTTTTATGCATGGAAGGGTGGCAACGAATTTTATCTACTAGACAAATGCAAGTGTCCTAAGAATTGTGATGTCTATAACAATAATGTTTTAGATCGTGTATATTTTTGTGTGTTTATTTAGATTAAGAACTTCCACGTTCGTAAAATGTTATCAAGTGCAGCGATGAAACATGCATAGTCTGGCTCATTGGCATGTTTGAGTAGAACATGTAGCGATGAAGAAGACTATTAAACTCTAAAAGTTTCGACCCTCGGTACTTTAGGATGAGCTTATTTTTATGAATAAGTCTTACCTATAATTTCAATCCAGTGTAAGCAGTAATTTTTTACGTGAAACTGTATTGTACATTGTGGTGGGAACTTTTATTTTATTCTTTGACATGTTAATTTCATTCTTAAGTTTTAGTTTTCTTTTAAGATTTATTTTATGTACTATGGTTCTTATATAAGTATAATACTAACAAGGCAAATGTCTACACACCTCAACTGGTCGTGCAATAAGTGCTCTAAGGATTACAATTTTTTTAATACCATAATTTTTATAATGAAATATTTCACATGTTACATATCACTTATAACTGTTTGAGGCTCAATACCATAGGACTAGCTAGCGTATAGTTGTTGTTAAACTGGACGCGCTTATAACATTTTTCGAATGTTCAAATGAAAGTACAATAATCATACAAAATGTGGATTTATGTGAAAATATTTTATCCTTTGATATTTGATCTCTATCTATTCTGTGAGTAAATAATTATATTTATTTTAATATCGCTTCACGTGACTTAGTTTGTAATGTGTTCGTCGTTGGTTGTTTTCTTATCGATTGAAATTTAATAATTACTTTCGTTTTAGAAATATCAATTATTCGAATTTACATAATTTTAGAGAACATTTTATATTCTTGAAATGTTTACGAAGTATTGTTATAAGAAAGAATGCCAGTTTTTTGTCGAAACGATAAAAGACTTTAAATCAATTCATAATGATCTTAAAGTCAATTAAAGAGATTCAAAACTTTTTATAAAAAATTTATGATGGTAATATATTGCTTTGATACAATGTGCTTGTGCCTGAAGTGCAATGGTTTTCTTTTGACAATTTTTTGGTATAATTCGTATTCCACATTAATAATTGAGTAAACATATTTTTATATTGATTTAGATGAATAATTTATTTATTAAGGCAAATCGTATTATTAATATAAGTTAAAAGCAGTGGTTCGTCGTAAATCTGTTTCCACCGACCACCACTGTTCTTAATGTTAATCCATTAACTATATATAGAGATATGACAGTCTAGAACATAAGTAGCCTGTAAGGTATACACAAAAAATTATACGATTTGTGAATTCATGGCTTGTATAGAGGACTATGTATTTGTGTGGTTTTATGTTGTAAATAAATGTGTAGTTTTGAATGATGAATGATGTCAGTCATACAGTAAGAATTCGTGAAATTCTGTGATATTCAAGTACCAATGAAAATGGCACACGCAATCTGTTGAGAGAATGCTACAAGAATCTATTTATGTATAAAGTGTACATTAATATTTCCCGAATTGGTACAACAAAGCACATTTATTTACGATCTTTATAGTTGTTAAATATTATGTATATGTATTAATGTGGAATAGCGGTATTTTCGTTTTCTGATTTGCAGTTTTAATAAATTAAATAAGTTATGTGAGCAGGCCCTTGCATACTAAATGGTGGCACAAATACGAGAATGTGAAGTGAAATGAAAAGCCACATTTTACATACTCAAAGTACAGAGTAAAATATAGATTTATTCATTTTCATATGGGTGATTAAAGCTCCAATTGTAATTAAAGCGTATTATTTGATGCAATTTTATTTTATGATTTATTATGTTAGCACTGCCAGTCTGCATTTGAAATTAAAGCAGTTTAGCCAAAAAAACCACTTGTCCAATTTTGAATGTCGTATATATTTATTTACCTGTGTTGTAAGATTAGCATAAAAATCTGCTAAATTTGAAGTAAGCAGAAATATCTTTATCTATATTGTTTTATTTTGCGACTAAAAATGAGAATTTAAAATAAAGAAATTCTATTCAATATAATTCAAGGGATACAGTGAAAATCTATTCTAAAAACAGTATCAGTGAATTGAATTTCTTAAGACTTACTTTTTAAGCTTATATTGTTTTTACTTTTGTGACCAATAAAGTTTTAAATTTATAACCATAAGATAGTTTAAGATATTTCAAGTACAGTAAGGGAAGATGTTGATATTTTTTATTTTACATCTTCGTAATTCTGTGATCATTAATTTCATGTTGTATTCCAACTAGTAACTCAGTGTATGTCTGAAAGTAGTGTCTCTTGTCGTAATTGCATGAAAATGGAAGTAGTGTTGGAAAAATAAATGTTATTTTTTTTAGAAAAGTGTTTCATTACACAGTTATAGCTTTCTGGTCTTGTCAATAATAATATCATATATAAAAATTATATGTCCAAAAATTAAAAATACATTTGTACACACTAATATTTATTTTGCTTTATTTAGCAATATTTAACATATCTAAAATTGGAGTAGCATGACTGGGAATTCAATAATTTTGCTTGTTTAATTACTTGGTGTGATCAGAAAGAGGGCCATGGCGTCTCTCCCAAATCATACGGTGTTTTTGTTTCATGTATGCTTTCTTGGCATCTGCATATGCTCCTAGGTCACCATCTGGAACAAAAATTATGTGATTGTTATTTTTCTCACTAATCAATGTTTATAATTAAGTTTAGTCATAACATAACCATTAATTTCACATCATCATGAAGAGTTGACTGGTAGAGGATGCGACTAGGCATTAAGTCCATCTTTTGTACAATCACCTACTGTTTAGGTATTACAGTAAAGAAAAAAAAAATATTTTAACAGACACAATTATTACTATGACTATTTGTTGTTGGTTCTGATGGGTGTAGTTGCTAGTCACATATGTATATAGTAGAGGCAACATTTATAGTATTCTACTTTCGAAAACTAAATAGTTGCCTGTAGTAATAGTGGTCTCTAGTAATCTGTGACTAGTCTTAAATAGGACAGGAGCTAAATGCATTAATACTAAGATATATATACTAGGCTAGGCTAATTTTACTAATAATTCCTTTTTTGCAATTCTGACTGATCTAAAAAATGGAACACTACACCTTTAATCTGGCAACTTGACTTGCAACCACTCAACCAATGAGGCAAGAACTGATCTAATCCAATATTACTAACAACCTATACTAATGAGAATAACTGACAATAAGTATTATTTAAGGTTGGCTGCACAAGCATAATATACCCATGTACCACTTGGTAGTAGAAATTTATATAATGCTGCTTGCTAGTCTACTATTTAACACATTACATGTTCAGCATCACAACTAATAAAATTATTGTTTATGGGTTTTCAGAAACTTGTTTATGAGTTACAGAAAGAATGTAATAAATGTAAACATTATCAGTTGTAAGTCTCAAGCAAGTTAATACTTTACCACACAATAACCATCATACTATGTAAACGGTAAAAATACCTCTCCTGCAAATAATGACCAGATTCCCCCATGTAATGTGTTAAAATGTTTTCACTTTAGTCAGTGAAAGAGCTGATCTCCTTGCCATTTATTTTGGCTGATTCATATAACCTGGAAGTGTCCAAGAAAAGAGTGAATAGGTACTTTCTAGGCAAATGTGATACCTGGATTGCATCTCACTTTCCATATGGTGATATTGTAGTAAAAAATGAGCCTATTGGTAAATAAAATACAAATTGTTTTAATAACCATTGCACAGAAACTCAGGAGTTAAATTATTTTTGTATCTAAATTAGTTAATACTCACACTTGATGAACCAGGCTTCTTCAGCTTCCTTGTACTTTTCCCATAGTGGTTTGCAGGTTATGATATCAGGGCGTTCATATACCATGCAATCTTCATAGCGCATACGTAAGATATTTAAGATTTCTGAATCAACAGCCCTGAAATAGGTCAAATAAGTAATAGCAATTATGTAAGAATAAAGAATTGCAAAAAATTAATAGCTTTGTATATCTACTACTGTTGCACCTTAATCGAACACTACTATCTTAACAGTAAATCTTTGTTTTTATTCATGTAATTTATGAAAGTAAATTTAGAAAATCATTGTGGGATTGATGGTGAATCCATAAAATTATATACATCTGTGTAATATTAATAGAATTTAATACAATAACCTGTATCTAATGGGAAACAGAAATGAGGTTTTGCTTCTGAGATCCTTACGGAGTAAAAGCTATATGCTACTTCACCTAACTAAATCTCACTGTCTCAAAATTCGTCTTACAAAAAAGTATCATAGAGAAAATTACAAATATTCGTAATGACAACAAATTTAAATTATATATAATCATTTTATAATACATTTAATTTTTTAACATCTAATAAATGGTCAACTAACCTATCGCGTTTGAATTGTGCAGAGGCTTCGAAGTCGCACAGAACGTCGTCAGAGTAGCACTGGTCGATTGTGGGCACGCGGCGGAATTTCTGGTGGTACCACGGGTACTTCTTTTGGTTCGGCTCAACGATCTTTTCTGCACCACACCAACACGTTAAACTATTCTTACATAACAACATAATACATAAAGCAAACGAACATACCTCTGAACCATGTCACTGGTGCATCTACTGTATTGTAAACCCCACTCACAAAAGCCCTAAACAAGTTGTCATCAGGTGGTGAATCCCCTTGAACCATGCTGCAAAAATTACTTCACACCGGAGGTTTAGAATATCAAAGAATAAAATAAGTGCCTATGTGCTGACGTCTCTGTTTGACGTTTATCAATCAATATTATTATGATAGATGCCACTAGTGTCAGATTTATAGTAATGCGTTCAAGTTTAGCAAGTTCTATGCCAGTATTCCATTAACATTTGCGAAC
This sequence comes from Jemadia pseudognetus, assembly GCA_018244755.1. NCBI lineage: Eukaryota > Metazoa > Arthropoda > Insecta > Lepidoptera > Hesperiidae > Jemadia > Jemadia pseudognetus. The sequence goes on from DWTO01004690.1 coordinate 10,419, forward strand.
ACTAGCTCGGTAGTTAACTAGTTACCGTCCATATATAACAAAACCGATTCAGCCGTAGAACGATCGGGTCACCTCGGTACCGGTGCAATGTAAATCTCCATAGGGATCTCCATTTAGAGATAATAGCCCAATTCTTGAAGAAGCAAGCCGTGAGCTACTTCGACAAGACTGATTCCACCTAAAAAGAAACATAAGAAATACAGTGTCGTGCCCCTGTCGACCAGGTGGAGTAACCACTCCCTTGAGGAGATTGAGACTCGAAATGACACAAATTAAAATGAAAAAAATCTTGGACATTACTATTGTATATTATACAAAATATTATTATAATATGTCAATAGGCTCACTATCTATTCCTTAGAGGGACGTAAACGTAACTGTTGACACGTGGGAGTGTTCTACACTCCTCTGCCTACCTCTTCGAAGATAACAAGCGTGATGTTACGTTACGTATAATATCATGCGTGTATTTTTCGCGTGCACTTTATGGTACAAATTTTATACCAAACATAATATAAATTAATAAAAACGTAACTGTTAAATAGGTGGTGAGCCTATTGCCATGCACACGGGCACAGCAAGTGATATTTAAAATTAAAACGCACATTTTTAAGAGGTGCGCGCTAGGATTTGAACCCGGTCTTCCGGAAATTATTATTTAGTTGTTTATAATGTTTAGTTGTTCATTACTTTACTTGTTTACATTATTTACTTGGTAATATAATTTACATATTTATATTATTTCTTTCATATTATTTACTTGTTTATAATATTTATCTGTCTATATTTATTTTCTTTATATTGTTGATGGACGCAGGTGCCAAGGGAGGCCAAGACTGACCTATCTAGATCAAATAGATAAGGTTTTATCTGATGGGGACGTTAGAATTCTCCAAAACTGGCGTG
>DWTO01004691.1:0-11321 GCA_018244755.1 Jemadia pseudognetus
TTATGGAATAGGTGGTGAGCCTATCGCCATGCATCCGGCACATATCCAGACTCCGAACCACGATTATAAATAACGAAAATTGTTCCCACTGTTTACTTTGAAACGAATTGACCACGAACCTAAGCTTACTTGGCAACAAGCAAAATTTTCAATTAAATCTTTCGAATGAAATTTAAAATGAAAGGACTATTGTTTTGTTCTCGCCAAGGAAACCCGAGCCACTCTTAATTTCTCTACTTTATTGTTTAGCAACCAAGATGTGCGAACAAATAAACCTTTGTTATTATTTCACCTATTGTTCTTCGGGTATTATGTCTTTATTTCCGAAACATCTTCGGTCAATGTTACTCAAAACTCATCCAAACGATGTTAATCGTCAGTCTATTATACTTTAAAGTAACCATCAATTTATTACATAATTCCACGTTTGTTAAAATTTTGTTCAAATTGAATTTGAAAGCACCTCACAAATTTTCTATAGGACTTTTGTTCGCACATTTGTATGTATGAAGTCTATATTTATCAAACGTATTATTATATTTTGGACAGTGCATTATTCAAAACAAAGTTGATTATATAGATATAGTGAATTTATTCTCGTAACATCGAAGGTACCAGTATCGAACTGAAATTTAACAATGATTAGTTTTCGTCACGAGCACCGTCTTAAATAGGATTTTGAAATTGGAAGCGATTTTACGTTACGACGTATACTTCCATCATTGATTTTCTCTTGAAGAACTATATCAAACTAGTTGCTAAAGTAGTTAAGTAATGTCTATCGAACAATGACCGTATATTGGGAATTTCTTTGCTGTAAAGGTTGATATAGAACAAAAATATAATTGTACTTTTTGACATACAATCTAACTTCATATATTAAACTGTGGTTAACTCTTAAAAACCCATTTAGATAACGCTCAAAGTTAATGTTACTGAAGTTACAGGTCTGTATTGAAGCTTTCTTTGAAAGCGAAGTTAGGGAGGTTCGAAGTCATTAAGTTGCTTTTCATTTACTTTACTCTTTACGTTGATATAATTGTATTTTATCTGGCATTGATCAGTCTTTTATGTATTACAGTTAGTGAAGTAGAAAAAAAAACTGGCTGCGTAGTGGCATTAAAATTAAATCAAATGGGTCCCACTAGCGGGTAAAGATATCATCCCAGAATGAACAGGGTTAAGGTTATAGTCTGACATGCTTCACAACTGCAGACTGTCAAACTTCACAGACCTTAAAAACATTATGAAGAATTCTAAGATATGGTTACGCTTCGATTTTCTTTACTATTACACCGAGCGATATCCAAAAAGCACAACATTATAAGGAAGTGCGTGCATTAAAATACATACATATACATATGTCGGAAGTAAAGGAAATATTCTGAACATTAAAATTAGTTTTTATTTGTCATCTGGTCGGCCAAAACTATTCTTATTTATTTGGATAAAGAAGTCAATGGTTAGTGACTACATAAAACCTATAGACGTTAATAACCGCTTTCTACTTTTAAACGTGTAATTACCACATAATTATTGTTTTGTACGAATATTCATTATACAAATTAAAACTTAAATAAACACGAATACCCACAAGTGAATATGAAAGATTGGGAATAATTTAAAGGAAAGTTACTTATAATATTACGTCTGTTTTTCCTGAAAGGGTAGACTGAGCAGCATAGTACACTCCGACTTTGCGTCAATTATGTCATACGTCCTAAAATGGATCAGGAAATGAATCTATTGCCATACAACGGGCACGAATATTAAAATATAAAATATTTACCAAAGGAACTTCACAATATTATTAAATTTGGAAAAATAACATCGAATTTATCCTCCAAATTTACATCATCTATTATAAGAGAAGATTTACAGGTATCATACAGAGAAGATAGTAACTTATTAGTTCCTAGTTCAGTAGGTACTTTCAGTACGTTCAGTAGGTAAACGTAATTTGTACATAAATGTATTGGATAAAGTAAGTATGAATATTCAAGCGAAAATGTAGACTGAGTTAGTTTATGAAAACATATTTATTTCTGCACACAAGAACATATTTTTAAAATAACAAATAGTGCTTGGTTTTTCTAATTGGGCCTAATGTAAAAATATAAAATGTTCCTCCTGTGGATATTAGTTACGTTATTTATCTCAGACATGTAGGTAATTGAGACCTAATTTAAATCAGATACATCTATCTGGCTGTGGGTTCTAAATGATTAGTTAACATTTTCTACTTCTACATAAGACAAATTTTCAAAGAATTCTTGTAACAATTGTGTTGGTAACTGTACATTTTAAATATAGCATAGGTATATACATACTTATGTGCGTAATCTGATAAATCTTCCTTGATATGTCAGAGTTTGTCCGTTAAACAGATGACAGCTAATTATGAGGACCGGAAAGGGAATTGAGGGTAACGGCTAACGACACCGACCGGTCCGGGACAGAGCAATTTCACTGAAACGGACCCAATTACGTAGCTACATTCGCCAAACAAAATTACTTTTATTTCGTAGTTCGAGTAGGAATGTTGCTTCGTTTGCTAGACCACCGGAGTTTACGTATGGAATGTCTTGGATTTGTAATACCGAAGTCAACGCGTCACGCTGTATATAAACAAGTTGCAAAGTAACTAATCAAGTATCGGCTTGCTAATCACCCAAAATTATTTACTTCATTTTGAAGTTTATGAAGGTGATACCTGGTCACGATTTCGGTTCTAATTTAGGTGTAAAGAAATTTATTCTGATACAAAACCTAGTTTCACCAGACATAGGGCCCAGGAGGTCCTGGACCCTATGTCTGGTACTATTCGAGCAACGATGCCGTTAACTCACAAAACATTTTTTTTTCGTATAGGTTGGTTAAATGTACTTCTAATAAAAAACACGTATATTTCTATGCAATATATAAAATGAAAACTACGTACGACACATCGTGTCTATAAATGTCTTTTGACTTTCGTAGATCAATAACAGAGTAATAAAAAACATCAAGTCACATTACATTCAATCAGATCATCGTGTTTCAGTAGTAACCGAGCGAATGAGAACGATGAATGAGAGCAAAACGGGAATGTGAATGAATATGACTTTTGCCGACTAATGCCGTGTCGCTCTGGACAACGCAAAGCGAACTTTGCCAATGATACTCATTTGTGAACAGCTCTGATTCAAACGCTTGTAATCCAGTAATCAAGCTAATTGGCTTGACATACGAGACAACCGATTAATACTAAATGCGTATTGACACTTCGTACTTGCCAATGTTAATAACAATTGCAATCCTACACTCCTATTTCCAATTAACACAAATTAACTAATATATTAATTACCAACTTCCGATAACTGATATTGACAGTCCTAATCCTTCGGTCCTGTTCGCGGCTGGATCCGGATGTCCAGGTATCTAATAACGATTGCTGCTTTCTACACATTCGCACAATATAAATCTAAGTATTACTTTCACACGTACATTGTACTGAGATTCTATTTTCCAAATTTTTTGACCATCAAAATCGTCGTATTGTAACCACTCTCTTTTAATTTGAAGTATCTAAGAATATTCGCGAAACGTTTACGACTTCGTTATTGTTTAGTAAACTTTGGTAAATGTGTGCGTATTTTGAATAGTCCCAAATTTCTGAACAAATGTTTTTTGACCGCGACTCTAGTGAACATCGTGCTTAGGTTTTTATAAGACATTAACCTTGATATGAACATAAGTTTTTCCCGGTATTCAAAGGATTAATGTCTGTCATATGGACCTAGTGGGGGTGGAAAAGATCACATATCGGAGAAGAAGTTACGGAGAAATTTAAAGTTTTCTCGCATCGCATTCCTTTACCGATTCTGCAATTGGTAAACTATGATTTGTAACGTATACATTTTTGTAAAGAATAAGACACACGCCTATACACGGACCATCACTGTTAATTAATTTGTTATACGAACTTTATATTGTACAATATTCTTGGTATCATTATATGCGAAAATTTTCAGTTTTATCCTATTTAAATCATATTTATCTTTTACTTTACTAGCTTTCCATAATACATACTATTGCATAGTAATATTCCAAGATACACGTTTAGCGAAGGCCTTTGTATGAACGATTTCTCTTGTAATGGCTCCGTCCGCGTTATAAATTATATCAATGCCATTCGCATACGAAGTTCGTGATATCCAGATTGCGGAATTATGACAAAGATTGATGATATTGTTATTTTATAATATATCATAATGTCTTTAAATTATCAGTAGTAAGTAGGAGTTTTTATAGTAAATGTCCAGAAACGGAACATCGGACTGTCTCACTGTCGTAATGGGATCGCAGTAGATGCGAGCAGACACAATCGATGAAAGTAACGCAACAAGAGGGATGCTGACTACACAGATTGATATAGATATATAGATATAAATAGGTTTGATTATTAAGTATTCCCAACAGGCACTTTCCATGATTACTGCATTAAATATTAAAGAAATCCCATAATTCTGCGTTCCAACGGAACCACCGCTGCCCCAAATGTCTACCATGAAATATGAATATACCAACCCTCTGTTAATAATAAGTCCGTTCCTTTTGTTTTAACATCTTCAGTATTTCATCTTTAGCCTATTGTTGTCTGATTATTCCCATAGGTTTATCTACATCTAGCATTAAAACTATAAACATATAAAATATTGTATAAATTGGTATAAAATGTATAAGTTACACATTGACTCGACTTTGAAATAATTTAAGACCTAGTAGATCAATGACTTTTATTATTCCGTTATCAGCTCGCTTCATTATGGAGAGAATATTCCGTGATAGCCGTATGGTCTACGCTGTTGACTGAAATTAAGCGATCAATGATACAATATATAGGTTTGTGTCAGAATTGATACAATCGTTTAAACGCTTGCCCCGATTCGTTCTGACAATTTCTGATCTCAGCAATAACTGCGCTGTCAAAGCTTGCCGCGACATTGCTTGATTAATTGACGTCTCCACTTGGCTGATAGATTACACTGTTATCTTGTTTTCGACTCAACTGATAACCGAATTTTGTATCTGAATTTGATTTTCTTACTTTTGTGTAACCCAGTTGAGGTAATGCGTACATTTATAAGGATATGTTGTTAAGAATCTAACGGAATATGCTACCAGGGCTTCAGCGACGTGCTTGATTAATTACCGACGCCTCTTTTTCTGATTGATTACATCCCGACCTTGTTTATATCTTGACAAATGTTCGGATTTTGTATCTGCGATGGAACTTACTTCGCCTTTCTTTAAATACGGTAATGTAGTACTGTATACTGCAACAATGTTATAAGAAAATGATAAGGTATAAGAAAATGGTAAGCCTATTATCTACTATTATAACTACTATTATAGCTACTAATAAGAATTTCAAGTTAGAAAAGCCAATAGTGCTCTACCCGGCGACCGAATCCCGGACCTCTCGATCAGTACCAGTGCTTACAATCTCTCGACATTGACTATAAATAAGATATTTTAATACTTCTCGTTAAAACTATTATATTAAATTAAGTTCACTGGTTATAAATAGAAGTATTGAGTTTATACTAAAGCCGAAACTAATATTATATACATATATGTACATAGATACATGCGTATAGAGATAAATGACGGTAACGCAAATAGCATATATTTTTCTATAAACTGATCGTACCTACGTACATCTGTATTATCGTAGAATGTATAAAAATATTTAAGAAAAAAATATATTTTGAGACATCTACCTAATCGACTTTTTGGTTACGTAGATCGCATTTTCCCTCTATCTTATTTTCTCAACCGCCGTACTAAAGCCGTGAGTCACGGTAACGCAGTAAACTGGTATCAGCCCAGTTTTACGCGCCATTGCACGTAACTTGCCTACGTCACGAATTTCGGGATAATATTATAATATCGAACAAAATATATTTCGTGTTTATGTTAATATTATCTTCCTTTTCACTCGCTAATGATATTAAATTCATACTACCCCAAAGTATATAAATATAAGACAGGTATTGACTACCACGTAGGCTTGTAGCACATAAGTTGCTTGATTCAGATGTGGCAGATATTCGTACGTTTAATTTATTTAACTCTGCGGAGCATATGGTTGTCTACATACTAGTGCCAATCGTTGTCCATGTACTAATTACAATGGTTGTATATATACTATGTTTTGCTAGTTATATAGGTACGCATTAAAATGACCCTTCACATGGACACCGCCTAGTATTTACGCGTAACTTTGTTTCAAAGATATTTTTCAAACATATTTTTCTAGTGTTGCAAGTACCGTTTCGTTGTTAAAATATTCAAATAAAGTCACATAATGTATTATTATGATTGTTGGTATAATAAATTACTGTTATGTATGACAAGTCAATTTAAGTAATGTATCTAACAAATAGCATACTAGCAAAAAAATGAGCCCAAGGTCATTTATCAAGTTATATTTATCATTCTACAAAAATATTTGACACAAAGTATTCAGTGTTGTAGAAACGAAAATATTTTTCACGAAATATATTCATTACGTTCAACGGTCTGTGCCGCTCTGTTGAACGCTTTGTTCCGAAAATGAACGGTCGGCGACAGCTGACAAGCGTAAAACCGCGTAAATGCGCTTTTATTAAAATATCGACATTAGAATTAATCCCCAATGAAGATGACTCAGTTTAACGATACCATTTTTTGTACTTACATGTAATTCAAATCACGATATGTGTAGTGTTTTCGGTTATTGGCTGTAGAAATGAAATATTAAAAGTAGATTTCATGATAAACTTTTAAATATAATATGAATTTTATTCAGAAGTGAAAGGATTAAACAAAACATAAAAAGTATTAATTGTTCCTTTTAATACTTTAATGATATATTATTAATAGGAACTTTAGTATAATGTTACCATATCTTTCTTAAAATTAAGTGTCTGAATTTGATTTAAGGGATACCGAAGCTTGTTATAATCTATCATAATTCGCAATCGTAATCGAAGTGTACGGTATTCACCAAAATATAGAATTCGTTGAACTTATGAGCGGCTGATAATACTTTACAATTTTTATTAAAGTGCTTATTTAATTTATAATAGTAGTAAACAAGTTATATTGAAAAAGTTAATTCTCAATTTAAATTAAATTTAAAATATTTGTTTGTTGGTTAATAATTAAAAAAGTAATTATTTGTTAATAATCTTAAGAAAATTTTATTGGTGCTTAAATAAACGCGTTCTTGGACAATGTAATCAATGTTTATATTCAGAAAATAGGAACGACTGAAACAATTCTACAGACAGACCCTTTTTAAGGGCGCGAATCCTCAGAGGACGAGTGTGTCAGAGTCGACTTATTTGTGCCTGAAAGTGGCATGTGTTATCATAGGAAAGTAGATCTAAGTGCTACGGATTAGAGTGTATTTTTATCGAGAGTGTACGTACGAAAAGCATTTGGAATATTGTTTATGTATCTATGTGAAGGTGGGCCTTTTTGTTTTCGTTAATCAATTATTGTTTGTACTGGTTGTTCTACATTTTTTTTTAAATACGTGAAACAAAATACATTACGTTTAAAAGCACTCAGTCCGTAGTACATGTACCTCTGTGAACACAACGTCTGACAAGTTATGGCTTATACCGTCTCTCGAGTGTACTACTGGGTCATGCATTTTCAATTTTCTTGGCTGCAATAGAAACTCCTTTTAACTTTCAGCGTTCTTACGAATCCTCGTTACTCTGTAAACTTTAAAAAATATTTCTTATTTATATGTAGTAACTACTTCACTTTTGTAGTTTTATATGTTGATGTAGATAATTAAATATTTTATTATGTATAAAATATACAAAAATATTTAATAAAGTATTTATGCAGTTTTTTCTTCAGTTAATAATAAAGTTACCGGTTGTTTAAGCGCAAGTAAGATATTGCTTAATTGATTAAAATTTGGTATTGTTACCGTGACAGTAATATAATAAACAAATTGCATTGTCTCTAAACGTATATAATAAGTTTTTTTAAGTTCAAATAGATACTGTTCTCGATATAGCGTAACATCACGTCGGTAATCACTGAAGAGGTATGCAGAGTAGTGTAATACATTTCTACGTTACTCCAGTTACGGTTGCGTGCCACTATGAAATACGATAGGTGGTGAGTAAATTGCCATACACCGGGCACATATCCAGACTCCGAGTCATTAATACAAAATCTAATTTAGAAAAAACCAGGAGGTACTTCTCGACCCGGAATTTGACCAAAGCTTGATAATTACCAGGAAATATTATAAGTACCCTACCATAGTTATCGTATCGTATACCTATGCAGTTATCCTTACCAATACGATATATCTATCTAGATAGTCGCCGTAGTCATTTTTAAAGTTATCTATTATGTTCTTGTACTGGTATATGCCCTATCTTTATTTGTTACTTACAATAAAACTTTACCCGATAGCAAATATAGTCCCGCGTCCATACCAATCCCGCCCGCAGAGAGTTCCTATTTTATTCCCGGCTGAACACCTATCTGAATAACAAACTTGAATATCAGTTTTGGGTTGCTTGTGTCACTCGTGTTTTCCTTTATATATTTATGCCTTCCGCGACTTCTTGTAAATCATTGTATAAATCTGTATATATGTATAGGTACACAGTATGTATTGCATACTGTTTTACTATACAAATATAGTTTCCTAATTTTCTTTAAGAAGGTTATTTACAGTTAATACAGTAGAAACAGCAGAATATTTCTAGTTTGGAATTGTAATATACATAAGAATTAGAAATATATATTTTGTGAAAACGAACACTGCCTATTTCCAAATTATCAGAGTTAACGTACTTACGTTGGCTCTTAATTACAACGCATTCGGCCAGCGAGCGAACAGAAATATAACTATGTTAATTATTGAGAAAAGATTAACAGAAAAACCATCTTTATGACTGTATGGAATACCGCTGAAAGAACGAACATGCAACTGCTTCAACACTACAGACAGAATGAGTTTCGCGGTTTTTTTTGTATTATAGCCGCGAGTGTATCGGATACAATTTGCAAGCAATCTGTCTAATGAAATCCGTGTTTCAACACGTTTTCACACAAGAGATCTCGTGGCGTACAGATTACTGGTTATTATCTGCGCTCGACTGAAAACCACCTACATGATCTAGATTTGATGGTGACCTATTTTCATAGTAAGCGATATTATGTACCTACGATTATTACTTTTTTCCGCTCAAATATGTTCAGAGCTACCAGTGTTTGTTTTTGCTGAGCTGAGTTTATTACTTTTTATTGTCAAAGCTGCAAGCCGTTCCATACAGTGATCTGATATCTTTTTTCGTGTCTTTGAATTAATGACGATTCAAAACGATTAAAGTCAAATCGACGCTCAATTTTAGTAACCCTGGGAATATAAATCACCTTCTTTCCAAAAAGTTCGTTATTATAAATAAACGATTGACGGACGGAAACAATTGAAAAGAGCACGGGTAGAGGCGGCACATATAATGAATAACAGATTGATCGAACTGCGGCATTCAGAAACTTCCCGACAGATTATATTGGGTCATAATAAATCAAAGCGTCAATTGCCATGCTTGAACTATTTTCTTTATATCTCAATAAGGTTTTTGATGCAATGCTGAGTCAATATAGCTTCATGATATAAAAGCAACCTGTTGGCGTGTGTACATGTGTATGTATTATTCATAGGGACCGACGCGTGCGTTCGTATTGTTAATAGGACGAGATAAGAGTGCCACGGAATTGAGTTAGGGGTTACAGTTTCCCGGTCTCGTAACCGTAACTGGGGAACAATACGTGACGTCAATATATAATTTGCGTTAAATCAGTTATGAATGTTAGCGATATGATAACACGTTGTTAGAGAGAGCCTGCGTTAATGCTAAAATATGGCTGTGTTTTAACTGAAGTCTTCATTAAGTATACTGTTTTAATTCTGTACATGATATATTACACCCGAGACGCCATAAAAATAATAACTATCAAAGGAAAACGTATAAAACGAATGGTCAAATAATTCATTCAAAGTACTCAATAGGAAATATTAATGAATAATCTAGCAGAGACAGCCAAGAAAACGAACTTCATCTCTTGGGAAGTGATAGATATCACTTCCCAAGAGATAAAGCTTCGTATATCCTGAGGTATCCAATCAGATGATTGGATACCTCAGGGTATGCGAAATTTATAGTTATTGGGAAGATAAGGGATGAAAGACTAAGAAGTTAATTTGTGAAAAAAAAAACAGTTGCGTTAGTATAACAGTTTATTTTGATACAATAAATTAAAAACAATACGTTAGATTACATTTAGACAATAAGCTTAGGTTATTGGCTATCACACTTCGAATTAGACTCGACTGAAATGAATATCTAAAACCCTTGTTTTAGTATGAAATTTGTTTAAATGTTCACTAAAATAGTGGTTAAAACCTCATATAGAATAACTTTTTGACATCGACAAACATGTTTCACCTATTTGAAATTCATTAAAGTTCTCATAGACGCTCGGCTATTGTGACCTGCTCTGGTATTATGAACGAATAAAGTAATTCTTGGGGGACGCATTTGATATTACCTACTCGTAATAGAAGCTAAATAACGCTCCCATTATAGTGGCTTAAATGACCAGAATGAACAGTTAAGTGGAAACATATTGTACTTTCAACGTCTTTCCGACGCAGGTATTTTATTCGCTCACTTTATTGGCGAAAATCAGTAGAAACTCCGATTCACTGTGAATTGGACAAGATAAGACGAGGTCAGACGGTAATACCCCTATTATTTGATACGGGTCTGACAGTATCCGAAGTTTTAGTTTCTCGGCAAACTTGCGCGCACCACGTTTAATAGTAAATAATACATGAACAAATCGTCAACGGACATGAAGATAAATAAGCCAATGAAATCTGAATGCAAACGAAGCATTTGAAATAATTACAACTATTTTGTAACGTAATATTTACATACATAAAGTACTGGAATAATTTAAATTACATTTGTAACTGATATTTGGTTATGATCATCTATTTGGATATGTACTAATTTTCATAATAACGCATACTAACTGAACTAACTTGCACGAACAGTCTACTTCTATAGTTCCGTTCGAGGTCGGTTGCAGATGTCTTTCTTAAAGTAAAAATTAACGGAACATCACCCGTGTAATCCCCAAAGAAGTAGGCAGAGGAGCGTAGTATACTCCCACGTTTCACCAGTTACATTTACATCCCGTCATAGGATAGGCGGTGAAACTATTGCCTTACACTGGGCAAAGGG
>DWTO01004692.1:0-11321 GCA_018244755.1 Jemadia pseudognetus
CCGTCTCCAGGCTGCGGGTGAGCGCCTTGGCGAGTGGCCGCATCGCCGCGGACTCCTCTTCGCGGTTCATTATCGAGGAGCCCGCGGCCAGGCACTGTAAGTTGTGACACACGACAACGTTCAACTACATTTCCACTGCTTTAAACTAAATTAGAATGATGCATTGAATGTTTGAACACAAATGTCTGAAGTTTAAAAATAAACGGTTAATTGTAAAAAAAATTAAAAGACAAACCACAAAGGCCGATCATTATTAGACATCTATGCCGCGTCATTATAGTTTGTGAGTTGTTAAGTTAAGGCATTCGGAATGCCTCATAATATTTTTCTAAATACTATACAAATGCCGTGCGTGTTGACGTGGCTTTCTAAAATTCGTGTCAGACTCTAGTTCGACACTCACCTCGGCACCGAACCAAAGCTGACCCGCCAGATTGTCCTGCAACACGTCCTCTGGAAACTTGACCCGGAACCCTCGGGCCATGCGCTCGTCACCCAACAGCTGGTCCATAATCTGGCTTGTGATGTTCAAAACTCGGTCCTGAAATATGCACAAAAAATATTATCATATTGAACACTATATTATAGGTTAAAGATGAGTCCTGGACGATTAAAGAGCTAATCCGGTAACGAAAAAAAAATTTTGAAATACGTATGGTAAATATTTAGAAACAAAATATATGAACTGCTGCAACATATAACATTGGGCAAAGCGGTAGGTACGAGATCAGTCGAGCGTAGGAGGACATCGTGGTTAAGTAACATCAGAGAGTGGACAGCAATCGTAACCGCCGCTAAACTTTTGAACCTAGCAAAAGACCGCACGAAACATTCGGAGCCGACTACCGGCCTGCACTAGTCGGAGAGGCACCAGAAGAAAAAGAGATATCGTAACAACCCTATTCCATTCATTATCGTTTCATTGAACCACGTGCGTGGTCTTATTGTGTCAACGTCATGGTCATATTTTATATTCTTCTTGCTATATTTCCATTGAATGCTATATAAAGTGAAATATAAAATTGGTGACATTTTCATAATTAATGACCAACGAAAAAATATTTAACGGCCCGAAAGGTTTTTGTTTTCGTGTCACGCAAGTTGACTATCTTCCTAACTTAACATGTGTTTATTTTGATATACATTCATAATATTTAATGACATCAGTTATTCATTCATTCATTCACTAATCATCATTATAATGATGATCATCATAATTTTCAATCCATTTATCGTTTTCACTGTTGGGCGCGGGTCTCCTTTCAGAACGAGAAAAGATAAAGGCCACTATCTGGTTAGCGACTACCAAACTAAAAAATCACAGAATAATTTCTAATCACCTGCACCTCACGATATAAACACGTACAGATTACCGTTTAGCTCATTACGTATAGCACTTTAAATCCGTCAGTAAACATGCGGGCGTTACAAATAGACACATTGCAAGTCCTGCTATGTAAACATGACGCCGTTAGTGTAAATAGAGCGATTAACACCTCGAGGGTGCAAAGATCCGTTGATAGATAAAGTGCTTTGAATATGAAGGTAACAGAAATTGAAAAAGTACGAATGCAAGATGTTTCTAGCTGTAAGATCTTTCTGTCTGCTAGTGCGTTATGGTGTCAGGAACGAAATAGAACAATTTCATACGATTTTTATCGATGAATGACTAGTATGTTGTTCGAGGGAGGTACAAGTTTATAATTGATGTGGGTTTTGTAATAATTGACTGATCTATCGCATAAGGACGGTTCAATTAGAAAGAATTTGCTAATCGTTTTTTATTTTCTTGTACGTCTTTTTGACCGTTGGAGTTACTATGTATTAAAAATCAATAGGCTTGTACCTTTTAGACGGTTTCAAAAAGTTTCCATGACAGCTTATCTGACAATAGTACCACTAGCATAAAATAAAAAAAATACATTTAAACACCCATCGAAACGGGTGATAACAATTCATTCCAGATATAGAGCAGATATTTATCTGCGCAACGAACTGAGAACGCGACAAGAATTGAGAAAAACCTGATAATCTAAATAATATGATAATTACGAGATTTCACGTATATATCGTGTTAATTGTTATAATCTTATATACCTACTTCTGTTTTTAAAAGCGATTCGTTAACGAAGTACAACGATTGAAAATTTCAAAATTAGAACCCAAAGTATCACTAACAAACGGACAAACAAGCGGGGATAAGTTTCCCTCGTTTTCTAGTGGTAGGTATTTCAACCGCTCCCCGGCGGAGCTTTCAAACGAACCACGAAGCGATAAGAAAGTTTCAAGTGCTCATTATTGCAAAGTGCCGAGTAAAAAGCTTAGGTTAATCTGATCCGGATTTATATTTTAGAGGTAACAATTTAAGTGAATAACAAGAACAATGGGGGTTTTGATTTTAAAATATGTAGGTACTGTTAAGCACTATTTTTACATTTTGGTAAAACATTTTTTAAATCCACGTTGTATCAAATAAATAATTTAAATGCAAGGAAGACATATTGTTCAATCATCAGTTTCAAATTATTTGCATTGAAGAGTACCTAATTGTATCAAAAGACACTTTGTAGTCTAAATATAAGAAACCGTGGTAGAAATAGCGCTAAAGCATAAACGCTTGCTAAAATGAAGTCTGAAAACGAATTGGTCTCAAAACTAACTATCAAACTAACTCAAAACTAACAATATACCAACAAAAACCGGTAACTTAAAGAAACAGACATGATTCAGATTGAAGTAACGGTAGGCAATAAATATTAAAATTGAGGCAGAAATTTTCCCCAAATTTATAACTTTGCTATCCCATACTATCTTGCCCATACCATACTTGCACCATCAATCAAATGTTTTATATTATATATTAACTGATGGCTATGAAGATAACAAACCAGCATTATATTAAACGCTTTGCGCATGGTAGGTATATGTATTTTAATAACACGCTAATAAAGTTAACACACATAACATAACAATATACGAAGCAAGCATTATTTATAAATTAATACATGAACATCGATGATGATTATCACACTTTGTCTCTTTGATATTTATTATAATACGAAGGACACAAAACTCACATCATAATGTCACGGTGATTAGCGTTAAATAGACAAAATAAAGTGAAACTGATAACCTTCCCATACTAAACGCTTTAACAAATTGAGTGAAATTATTTTGATCACGTTTAAGGATGTGTAACCAGAAAGTGTATTGATCACGTCATACATGTACATATGAATGAGCCCATACAATTACATATACATACACACAAAGACTCGAAAGCGTTTTGATCATGTTTGTGGAAGTATTAGCTTAGCTCTGTGGCCACTTTTGCCCGTCCGGACCGAAAACATTCACGAAGTGATAATTACGAGTATTATCATTAACTTAATTATTATATTATAGCATTTAATATTTGAATTAGTGATTTTCCGGGAAATTTTCGCCATTTTGTTCCCTCGTGCTTCCTCTTCGTTCTTTGCCATTCTTTTCCTGACACCGTCGAGGTAATAGATAATAATAATTAGCATGCAAATGAACTGCAATTAATTTTATCGGAAAAACAAGTAGTTTACAGGCAGTAATGGTCGAATTACAACCGACGAATTAAAAGTAAATGAACTTTGAAAGGTCAAGGAACATGTCACGTGAGGATTGATTTTATTTACATATAAGTTAGTAGGTAGTTTATTTTTTTTATTAAATGTGTATAAATTGCTTACATCAACATCCTCTATTCATTATCATCGGCCAACAAAACTATTCACTTAGACATCCATATTATATATTGTCACACCTCTATCACCATTATCAAATATCCTTCCCATAGCATGTTTCCATCATTATCACCACTTCCCACATTAGGTACCACTTTTGAAATCGGTTTTCAATTTCGAATAACATGGAATTAAGGCCATGGTGTAGGTACTAAACTAACCATGTGTGGGTCGGCAGGCTTTAAAACGTCTTAAACGACATCATCGAAAAGTAAAATCTGTTCAATATAAAAAAAAACCAATCCATTTTCCCTTATTCCGTTAACACCCCCGTAACGTGTCGAAGAAAGCTCAACGTCTTAAAATATATAAATTGCACGTCAATGAACTTCAGTACATAGCACGACGCACGAACAAACACAAGGCACGCGAAGCTTTCATTTTATTTACTAACAAAGTACGTAATTTATAATTCCAAACATTACAACAAGTCAGAAGGTGGTGAGACCGTGCGACGCCTTCTGACAGAGTACAAGACGAAATACATTTTCCTCAAACTCACTGTACTTGTGTTGTTGTTGCGCACGATTTTCTAGGATATAGCAATGAAACGAATAAACGACGAGTTCGCAGTCAGTCGTCCAATCGATAAACTTACTTGAGTTCTAGAAAGTTCCAGGGTACATACGAATATCACGACGATAGGAAGTAGCAGGTGGGTATTATCCGAACGCTAATTCGACAACATGCTGGAATATACATTATTAATTTATAACTATCAACGCGATCCATCCCCGCTTCGCACGTGTGCAATTAAGGTAAAAAAAGTGGTAAAATTAGAATTGAGGGATTATTAAATTATTGATAATGTGACATTTTTAAAATGTTTTACACTCATGATATATTTCAAATGAAATGTCCAAATTGAATAATTTCAAAAATCACATATACCTACCCACATAGGTACTTGAATATGAGGCAATTTATTTTGATAAGGATTAGTACAAATAAAGTGATAGGTACAAATAGTGGTTTTTCTAGTGGCAATATTTTAATTATTTTTTAAGGAATTACAATTAACTCTGAAATATAATCCAAACATTGAATTTGAACTATCGCACGGTGTAAAGTATAATAATTAATAATATAAGTTCTAAATTCCCAATGGAAGAGAAAATCGAGAGTAAGAAGTAAGGATAGGATAACAAGGAAGGAAGCGAGATACTAAATAACAAACTTTCTACCACGAGAGTCTGTTGCGCGCGGAACCAGTAAGTCGATACAACAGCGCGCCCGGGCACAAGCGGCTCTCAACATTGCGGCAAGGAGCACGTGGCTCAGCTCTATGTCTGCTAAACACATTTCACGCAAATTAATACATTCCAAATTAAATATGTTGTAGACTCGTGTACATGTAAATATAAAAAGACAATTACTCGGTTCATACTACTATCGATACAATGTTCTTTTGCAATAAATTGTTTAAAATGTAGACATATTAGATAAATTATAGGATTCATGCGATATCCGAATATTAGTTTAATATTAGTTTTACTAAAATTTTTATTGAAACGCACAATATTGAGAACGACTGAATTACAGTAGAGTCGAAATATGTAGTATAAGTAAAGCAGCCGACAATGACCAAGAAGTTCGCTTATCGATAAATTAATATTGTTAACATCGAGATAACTAGCGACCACGTTTCTGATACAGAACGGTAGATACTTTCTTTCTATAGCCATTGTAAAGGGGCATTTGGACCACCGGAGGTTTTGCGGTCACAGTAGCACACTACCATCAGGTACTGCAGCCAATATATAGCATATACCACAGAGATAAAATTATAAATAAATAATTTTTTCTCTATATGGCCTTTCGATGATATCTCGTAACTATTAGGTATTTCAAGGTGAATAAGAATTATATTTTTCTGTTATCCGCGCCTAACACTTTTATGTACGTTTTATTCATCGTTGTCAAAATGTGTTTTTAAAAGGCTCTTAAATATTTTCAGTACATTTAATAAGAAAATGTGGAGATATGTATACCAATGCACTTCCATATAGGTTAGTAGGTATCTACTTATACTATGTATTGTACGACTTCGCGTAAATATAACACAAAGAAGCCTTTTATAATTTGCGCGTTCACAGCACAATAACTTTCATTTTTCATACGTGAATTAAAGTTGTATGACTCAACAAAACCAGTTTAGTACCTGCGATTTTGTTTACGTTTAAAACTGTTCCGCAGGTAGCTGCATGTTTTTAAACGCCCGGCTCCGCGATGTCGCCGGCAATCAGTAGGTACGGTACATACAGCCATAAAGGAAAGATAAGAAAAAATGCAAATTCATAATAATATTTGAAATTAAAATAAAGTAGCATCACGCCTATATTTCCCGTAAGGGTAAGCAGAGGCGTGTAGCACAATCCTACGATTCACTTGTGATGTTAAGTATACGTCCGATCACGGCATAGCGGGTGAGCCTTACATCGGGCATCAATCGAGACACCGAGCGAGTACATACTAGAAACGTCAAATTATAAAAAACCTACAGGACCTTAGTTACCCGACCCACGACCTCTCGACCAGAAATCGCGCTCTCAACAATTCGATCAACAAGCTATGTATGTTAAGAATCAAAAATTCAATTTTAACAGTCAACAATTTAATTTTAAGGAACGAAAGTTAATCTTAAAAATTAAGTAATAAAAGATAATTCATATTTAAACTATTCGATACTATCTAATTGTAAGTATACATATTTTTGTCTCATTCACTGTAACAATGTA
This sequence comes from Jemadia pseudognetus, assembly GCA_018244755.1. NCBI lineage: Eukaryota > Metazoa > Arthropoda > Insecta > Lepidoptera > Hesperiidae > Jemadia > Jemadia pseudognetus. The sequence continues at coordinate 6,515 of DWTO01004692.1, forward strand.
CAGATTGTACAGTTATCACCAAGCTTTTTACATATCGTTCCGTCGCTGGATACGGTTCTCTTCACAGGTGGAGAACGATGAAGAATGTGTCTGAAGAAACCATCAACAAGGCAGCCAGCTTGACTTAAAACAATAACTTGTGATTGAATAAAAAAAGTCTTCCAAAACCTGTTTCGGTTAGGTTAGGTCACGGAAGATACGACGGCATTGGCGAGATTAGATTAGGCAAGATCAGTTTACTTTGGGCGAACGCAATCTTTGAAAATACAGATAAATCACTTCAACCATCATCCAAGTCCAACACGTTTAGTAACGAATGACAGAGTTTTAGATTTGATGGAGGAAGAAGCGAAGGTCCTATCTATAGGTCTATCTATCTTATCTATGGGTTTATATATAGGACCTAAGTATTTTATATAGGTATGAAGACAATAGCAGATGTGAGAGATCTCTATGGCGAATGACCTCTGCAGTTAACACCGAACAGTAGCATAGGAACACGATTGCCAGTGTCAGTTATTTATATAAGATCCACCTTTACGCAGAATATGCGGTTATCTCTTAGTATATTGCAAATTATAGAATGCAGAATTAGCGTTACTGCAATTTGAGGCGTGGTAAATATTGTTGAATTATAATGGAAATAATAGGAGAGTCACAAGTCTTCGAAACCGGTGTGCGTGTATGAGTAAGAGAGTGATAAGTGTGGAAGAAAATAAAGCAGGTCTGTAAGGATAGATATTTGGCACTCTGTGTTCTCAGTCTACCGGATAAGGAACCTGGCGTGAAGATTTTTCAGTACCTATGTATGAATAATGAAATATATATCTGTTATTATTAATTTAGGTTAACGAATCTTAATATGAACTAGTGAAATAGCTGTAGGAAGTACACATTTGTAATAATGCAACGTTGCCTACACTTCTTCGTTTTGAGTACAAGCGACGTAAAAAAAATTGAACAATCGCCATAACAACGCGTCTAGAGAAATTCATATCGCCACATTAAACATAATCCTTAATAAGCAAAATATCATACGTGTCGCCTTACGTATCTAATCAACAAACCGATTTGTTTTATCACACTGCCTACACAGTATGGACGATACAATCGAAAGTTATTACGTTCATAAATTGATATCATATATAGGAAAGATATTTATACGCACCTCTCTAGTAACTTAGAATACTGAATGCAATTAATGTTTTATTAAACTGTAACATTTTAAAACTAATTCTGAATGTAAGTTTTAACAAAATAAAACATTTTATATGTCCCTATATCACTTATTTATTAATTATTTAATTAATGCAATAAATATCTGAAAGGCACTCTACATATATAAATTCACATTTACAAATTAACTGGAAACGCACATCGAAAGAAATAAGTATACAAATGAACATGTCACTACAGTTACAAAACAAAACCATTACCTACATCAACAGCGTACCCTATTTCTAGAACAAAAAATAATAAATGTGTATAAATTTGTTCCATATGACCCGACAGAAATAAAAGAAAGACAAAGTTGTTCTCATCTAGTTTTATCAACTCCGTGACGTCACGCTAGCAGACATTCGCCCTCTGTCGAGTGACTCATCGAGAAGATGGCGTATTACGATTTGAAATTTCACACACCTGCTCGTTTATTTCATGAAAGCATGTGTGTATGTATTTGAGGTATATTGATTGAACTACGAATGGTAATGCTTCCGCGTCACACTCGACTTCCCGTGTTGAAGTTATAGGTATTGGTGTTTGTATAAAAAAATATTATTTCGTAAAATTACACGTCTGTTGTTCGAAAACATTAAAAAGCATCTTATTTAAAATATTCTTCACTGCTATTTGTAAATTTTCTCACTTCCCCGATAGTTTATGAATGACAAACCAAAAAAAGGTTTTTTTAAACAAACCAATTATAGAGCCATTTTCGTTTATTTTCACAAGAATCAAAACCTGGGTAAGCGAGAGCATATCACAGGGGTGGAAATATGCAGCATTCAATGCAATTATGCGGCGGTTTTCTTAAAATGATAAGGAAAAACTTAACGTCATTAAAGTTATAGATAAATATACTGAAGTATATAATCTGAGTTATTGTATGTCGAAAATCTTTATCGTAAATAGAGGATAACAGAAGCGCTCAAACGTTCCCTGAACTTATGGTAAGCACAATCTTTACGGAAATGTCGGTTTCATTGTTCTTTACCTATGTACATGTAATGGTTATTGGGTATATACGGTAAAACATTATCATTGCCTTACTTAATTAAAATATTGCTAATCAATCGAGTTAAAAATACTATACTTAACAAAAGGATGATTCTCACAGCGACAGAACAAAACTGTCTGAATACATTATTTAAGCAAACAAAACAGCACAAATTTATAACGGATTTGAAGAAGAATGAATGAAACCCACGAACTAGATGAATTGCAGATTAACAAAAACAATGTCCAATCGTGTTTTCTCATCTGAAAAATAAAAGGATGATGACGTCGACACGCATCGTCGACGGTGTAAGCAGTGACGCAACGGCGATGCCGCAACCGACTTCCAAAACGTGAACGTAAACGTTAAACGTACCATGAATACTATGGTAATACACGGTTAGCTAACTGACCAAAAACACCCGATGGTTCAGTGCTTGGTGAAGTTAGGCACAGATGCGATTTGAAATCCAGAAAAACACAGCTTGTCCCATGGCTATGAATGACTACGGCGGTCATTGGATTGTTTGAAGGAATATACATATTATATAATTTAGAGTAATTATAATAACTTATGTATGTACACAAATAAGGATGTAATTCCGATATAAGCAGCTTAACGTTTCTGTAAAAACAAATTATAGAGATAGTAAACAAAATTACGGAAAAACCATGCAAGCATTAGGACAAGTTTCCAACAGCGTAATTCCTTTTATAACGTACCTACTGCTACTAACTACCTGCTTATAATGTCAAACGAAAAACAAACAAGTTTAAGTAGCCGCTGAGCAACATAATAAAAAACTAATTAGTGATTATAAAATATATACGAGTACGTGGTGTCTGTGCTATTGAACTACCGCTTCATTCATACAATTTCCAACGAGTAAGCGACTGGCAACATTTATGTAATTGGCTCGCGATTATTATCAATTGGCGAACTAAACATTTATTCCTCAGTTTTTGATGTTTGCCACGATCTACATTAATATAATAAAGCCAAAGACGCTATGACTACGAGAATAAAAATATTGTCTGTGCTAAAACACTGGAAATAATCTATCTAAGATTTCTTTTAAATTACATGCGAGTAAACCTGCGAGCACAGTTAATACAGCATTACATTACTACACAAACCCTATAATACAGTAGTATTAATATATATGAGACACTGAGACGGCGAAATCTCTGTACAGACATCGTAAGATCAGTGGGAGCTCGAGAAAAAGGCTCTTTTATAAATTTGAAACTAGACTAACCCCCCCCCCCAAAACAAAAACGAACACATCCTTATTTATCAATTTCGATTGCTTGTGATTTATATTCAACATGTCGAAACTCATGTCAGTATGCTGCGTTTCAAACGTACACTGTACGCTGTCTCGCTAGTTTAATTACATGAAAATGTCCACTAAAGATATAAATAATACAGCAATCACTTTAAAACCTCGAATGTGCATTCACTGTGCAAATATTTACAAGTTACACACAAACACATTTTTCCCTCGTGGCGTCGAGACACACACACACACACACACACACACATATTGTAATGAAGTCAACGCGACGTCTGCCTTATCGCTATCGGTTTCAAGATAACAAATGATGCGTTCTTAATACAGATGCATGTTGCAAGTCTGTTAGGGAGCAATACGGAAAACTTGACGAGAGTCAGTCACAGCAGAACAATTCTTCGTACTGTATCAAGAAGCAAGGTCGTAGCAGCACGTACGGTTAATACATAAGTTAATGATAAAACCGACATTTCCGTGACACTCGCGGTAATAAAAAGCAAAATCGATTTGATATAATCGTCATTTGGCTTGACGCGTGTCTGCGTTTATCACGACCGGAGACCAACGTTGAGTTCTTAGTTAAAGAAAAAAATATTAGCCTATTTTTATTTTACCAACACTTTATATACCTATACTTGTATATTTTTGCATAGAATCATTATCATCATCATCCTATCTCAGTCCACTGCTGGACATAGGCCTCCCACAAAGAGCACAATCGCGCTCTGTCTTCATCAAATACATATACCTATTATTATACTGCTAAGTACAGACCTGAGCGTGCCGCAGCTGGTTGACGAGAGTGGAGCACCTCTCCGGATCCTTGCGACCGTCGAACGAGTCCAGCTCCGCGGCGATCATATTGAGCGCGTCGTCCGCGAAGAAGAACTGCGCCAGCAGTGAACGGTCGTCCCTCTGCGAAATAAAATCAATATATCACTCTCCCATTTCTCATCATCACAATCATCCTCATAATCGTCTTACGACACCCCATCATGGCACAGACTCGCGGAAAGTATTCTTACTCTGCCCCGACACGATTCTCATAAACATGAAATACAACAACCATCATCAAAAGTCATCAAACATCGCTCAACTGCAACAACATACTAGAGAAGTGTTTTTACTAAGCAGCTGAATTGTAAGTAAAAACAAAGTTAGTAAAACATAGTTTACTCTAGTAGTAGTAGACCTCTTGTAGGAACACGTAATTTCATTTAATAAACATAATAAGTTTTCCAATAAGCACTGATGTTTTGAAGGAATTGGAGAAACAAAAAACAAATAAGAAATGA
>DWTO01004693.1:0-11321 GCA_018244755.1 Jemadia pseudognetus
ACTACTAGAAAATCTAAATTAGAAAATTTTGTAGTGTTCAACCCGGGAATCGAACCCGGGACCTCCCGATCGGCAGTTGCACTTGCAACCAACACGACCAATGACTCAATTTTTTTTATTAGGGTGTTCATAGCCAGAAAAATATTTCTATTTTGTGAAGAATCTATTTTTTTTAGATTTGGAACCAAAAAATATCTATCACCCCAAATATTTACCTTCTGACTCCATTTTTTTCGCGATTTTAGTATTTTTTTCCTGAACAATACCCTAATAATTTAACCTTTGTTCGTTTTTCAAACATACAATAGATTCTTTATTGTATATTTAATAACCAAAATTTTCTCCAGAACTTATTTCGATTACAGAATAACATTTGTTGTGCCAGTTAGTAATATATATTTGTTACATCATACTACAGCGTTTTTTTAAAAACATGAGTACATTTATTTATCTGTCTGATCGATATCATTCAATATATCGTGGTGTGTCGTAATCAAATTATGTATCAGTGATAACAAGTCATCAGATTATAGTAATTCAATCATTTATTCATCGATTGTTCTTCTCTTTCCAGAGGCTGATAGATAAGACTCGGGTGACCTGCATCAAGTGGGTGCCGGGCTCTAGTAACTTGTTTATATCGGCGCACTCGTCTGGTCAGCTGTATGTGTACAACGAGGAGCTCACGTGCGGCACCACCGCGCCGAACTATCAGCTCTTCAAGCAGGGGGAGGGCTTCTCTATACACACGTGTCGAACTAAATCCACTCGGAACCCTCTGTACAGGTGGGTTATAGGCGCAGATGGCAGCTGTATAAATGAATTCGCGTTCTCACCATGTGGCACCAACCTGGCTGTTGTATCGCAAGATGGTTTCCTCAGGGTGTTCCATTATGACACCATGGAGCTCATCGGTAGGGCCCGGTCATACTTCGGCGGGTTCCTGTGCGTCTGCTGGTCTCCGGACGGACGCTACGTTGTGGTCGGCGGAGAGGATGATCTCGTAACGGTGTGGTCGTTCGGTGAGCGGCGTGTGGTGGCCCGAGGGCAGGGTCATCGCTCGTGGGTGTCGGTAGTAGCGTTCGACCCATACGTGATCAGCTTTGCGGACCCTGACACCGAGGAGGTGGCCGAGGAGGAAAAAAAAAGTGAAAGCACGCAGTGCTACCGGCTCGGAAGCGTGTCGCAAGATACGCAGTTGTGTTTATGGGACCTTACAGAAGATGTGCTGAGGCCGCCGGTGCGAGCGCGGGCGTCTACGCACTTGTCCCCTAATAGCCAGAGTTTTTCGCCGAACGGTGTGCCCGGGGCAAAGGTCCCGGCGCGGTATTCCAAGACTAATAAAATTGGCCATAAGCACGCAGAGTTGAGCGGCGCCACACCTGCCGGAGAGACATCGGTGGCGAAGGCCGTCGCTAAGACAAAAACGGGCGGCACTACTGCTGTCTCCATCGGCGTCGGGAAGGCGAAAGAAGAGAGCTCCGGGTCCCTAGGAGCGCACTTGTCCCAGCGACTGGCCGGTTTCTCTTTTGGTGAGCGGCGTTCCGAACACCGGCGAAATTTTAGTCTCGGACGTGCAACCGATAAAGCATCGGCGCCGAGCTCAGTGGCCTTACGTGGGCGGACGGGCACGGGGGCGGGCGGTGCGGCCGGAGCGGGGGGCGATGCGGATCCACTGCGGTTGATCGGGACGGCGGCTTGTCCGCGTTTCGACGAGTGTCCCGTACTGGAACCATTAGTGTGCAAAAAGGTGGCACACGAGCGACTGACGGCGCTGCAGTTCCGCGCGGAGTGTCTGGTGACGGCGTGCGCGGACGGCTGCGTCAACACGTGGGCGCGGCCAACGCGCGCACACAATGGAGATGCACGCCCGCGTCGTACGGATAAGCCGGAACGCAACGATCGTACGGATCGGCCGGAACGCAACGACCGCACGGATCGGCCGGAGCGCATCGAGCGCACGGATCGGGCGGAGCGCATCGAGCGCACGGATCGGCCGGAACGCATCGAGCGCACAGATCGGGCGGAGCGCATCGAGCGCACGGATCGGCCGGAGCGCATCGAGCGCACGGATCGGGCGGAGCGCATCGAGCGCACGGATCGCCCGGAGCGAAACGAGCGCACGGATCGAGCGGAGCGCATCGAGCGCACGGATCGGGCGGAGCGCATCGAGCGCACGGATCGCCCAGAGCGCATCGAGCGCACGGATCGCCCAGAGCGCAACGAGCGCACGGATCGCCCAGAGCGCAACGAGCGCACGGATCGGCCCGACCACACTGACCGCACGGACCGCTCCGATCGCGGCGAACGCATTGACATTGTGGACTAGTGCGTGCGGGTGCGCGCTGTCGTGCACCGCCCTCCGCGCTAGCTGTCGCCACTCACAGCCTCCAACGCCTATCTTAATATAAAATGATTTAGTGCGCTAATGATTCAGACTTAAATTCTTCTTAGTGTCCGTTGCTCGTGTGACAACGCGGTGACAATGGGTGCCTAAGTACAAATTGGTGATACCGTGACGCCCCAGGAAATGTTTGCTCCGCTCGCGAGGCCGTAGGAACGAGCCTCATGGTAACATTGATGTTGAATGTTCTGGTTTTTCCTTGTAATTGATTATGAATGTTGTTTGTTATGTAATTGAATTGTTTCTGAGTTGCATTATTTTAATTTCCATGTTTTTCCGTAATCCGTCTAAACATTTTTTGAAATTTAAACAAATTGTTACAACTTTTGTCGACTTTCTGTGCAACTCTACATTGTATGTCCGACTGTATTGTATGTATATCCGACACTCGACGGTTGGCTAAAATGAAAAGTTTTAATATTTACAATTTGTAATTCTAACGTCAACCAATAGTAATGATTGTGTGATGTATTTGTAAATATGAAGTGTATATACTCAGCCATGCTCAGGACAAGCCGGACTGTCCACTGAACTTTAACAGTCATTGTTAATATTCCATTAAAGCTATTGATTTGTGTTTGAACCATGTGTGAATTGGGGCCTTGCTGTGATCAGGACAAAACACTATTGTATTAAGTGAAAAATATTTAAAAATCTATGTTACATCTGAAATATCTTCTGTTACTGAATGTACATATAATTGTTAAAATAATGTACATGTTTTCGGATACATGATATAATAAAAAAAAATTAAACTCGAATATAATATTTCGAACATCTAATATTTTATTAATACATACATTATTTGTATACACACTGAAATACATAATATGTAGATGATTTGAGAAATTAGTTATTAAACAATGATATGTTACACAACGTTGTTTTTACTAGTGCTGAATGATCAGTAAGGTTTCAATATTAAAAATGTGAGGTGTCCCTTTAAATGTTTCATGTTGAGGGCAATTACTATGAAGCGAGACTTGTGATACTGTAAATTAATTATATTGTTCCAAAAACAGCAGTAAACTTGGTTTATTTATTTTTTATCATAACAGCAGTAAATTTGCAAATTACTATCAGTGTGTACTTGCATATTTTGCCAATGAACTTTGGTAATAAATGACGATACTGTATGACCTATATTTAAATCAATGACTTCCACTGTGTGATAAATAACATGCCTCCGGAGCTGTGGTCAATGTTTGGTTATAGATTGGAGTTGGGGTTTATAGGGTAGATGTAATATTTTGTTTACTAAAACCATTATTATACATACCTGTTGTCATTGGTCACTATGTGAGCGATTTAAAAATGCAATTGAAGTCTTGCTCGCAGGACCCTACATTCAATGTCGTTGCTAAATTGTTTAGTACAGATCTTTAGAGGGCCAGAACCGGAACAACACAGCTATACAATTTAGCAAGGCTAGCACACTAAAGTATTAATATTTGTTCAGAAATTAAGGTGGCAGTCGAACAAAAGATATATTTTTAAATAATGCAATGATAAGATAAACGAGAGTTTAAAATAAAGTATTTTTAATTACCGAACGAATTGACTGTTACATTTGAAATATTAGTACTGCAGTGTGCTTAACTAATAACATGGAGAGTAGAGGTAAGAACTATTTTATACCACGGACAGGTTGAAAAAGTGTCTATCTTTATGCTGTATATCAATTAACCACAATGGCGTTGGCGAGCAAAAAGGGTGTGATCTGAATTTATCAGTTGTAGACGGAGGGAAGTGTGTTGTGTAGATAAATTTAATATTTTTGAGGACTACATGAGGCAATAAAACCGGTGTAATTGAACCTCAATTATTTATGTAGTCGACATTTTTTTAGGCATGGCCAATAGGCAAATGGCCCACCTGATGGTCACAGGTCACTGTCACGCTTGGAACATCAGGAGTGCTATCAATGTGTAGGCTGCATTGCAGGAACTTACCCTATTCAGTAAATCCTACTATCTTGTCCATGCTGTAGTCAATTTTACCGCCATGAAATTTACCCTCGTGCGACAGTAGCGCCACCCTAATTTGACACTTTCGTAGATCGAGATAGTTCTCCTTACCTCAATACTCCGTGTAACTAAGAGTGCGCCGGTTAGCAATATTAGTTAAATTGGATTCCACAGACGAGTGTACATTGTAAACGTTAACATTTTAACGGTTTTTTTCCTTTATCGGCTCACTCATGTAAATATATTATGTAGGTTTCCAAGCGATCAAAGATTGCTTGTACATACGTTGTCCTGTTTGACATTGAATTAAACTTTGTCAATGCAAAATCGACTCGAACATCATAGAGCGTGAATTTAATCTTTACAGATTTTCAATAACGATTCCGTAAAAGACATCATTCGCGGGTAGACACTAAAATGTTCTGTAATAAAGTCGTTTTCGCATTACACGAGTTTGATTATGTTATTTAAAATTTAACGCATTCATGTGCGTGTCATTCTTCGTCTTCTATTTATTCTGTTTTTAAAAGTTTGAAAATGTTGTTCATAGACATATTAATGCAAAAACAATCTATTGATTACTTCCTTTGTATACGTTCATATTTCTTTGTGAGAACGTGTTTATTTAATTATTTTATACGCGATCGGAATCACTTGTGAGCAGTAACAAATAATGACCATATTATGTAACCGCTCTTCAATAACACACGTTGTAATATTGCAAGTAGGAGAAACCATATCTAATAAGAAAATACATACATGGTAACATACTGTAAATAACCCGTTTATTCATAACATAACCGTAACACCAAGCGTGTAACCCTCGAAGAGGTAGGCACGAGAGTGTAGTACCTGTTAAAAATATCAAAAGGAAAATCTAAGAAATATGTATCCAACCCATGGATCGGATCCAGCATTTTGCACCCACTTGAACGACAAGACAGTTTGTTTTTCCATTGTAGCATATAACCTCCTGTAAGAGGAGACGTTTGTCCATCACTACACTCCAATAGGCTGCTGATGATAATGTTATTAATTGTAGATAATAACAAAGCTTAATAGTTCGGTACAATTACGGTTGTTAATTATGGTTAACTGTCCGAATATCTCTCTACTGACGTTGCTGATCAGGCGCCATTTTCAAATGTAGTGTAGCGGACGCCTTAACCCTACGTATGTATGTATATGTGAATTTTGGATGTAACAGTTGTACGCCAGACATTTTTATCCAAGCACTTAAAAATATTTGTAATATCCAGTGATTCGTGGTATCCTTTATAAGGAATGCATATTCGTGTTTAATGATGACGTTAATTCCTTCATGTCTCTGGCATATGGGACTAAGAGATTGTGTTACAATGCAAATAAAGTTGTGTTCTCCGTCCAGTATAAAAAAGCCCCTGTCATCTCGGTATCCTTCATTGTTCCAGGCATTAAGATAATTAATTCGTGAAAATTCATCAATAATTTTAAGTGGAAATAATCCCGAGGTTTAATATGAGGCTTCACTATTTGTTACTGTCATAACAAGTGTTATTATGTTGCATTTAAATAGCTATAATTTAAACTTTATTCAATGGTCCTAAAATAATTTGTATATAATAAAAAGAGAACACTAGGTACAATTCTAGATTGCTTATTGTCCCGTGTTCCTTTCCAATATTACCATAGACTGGTTACAAGGACATGTTAATTCAATGTGTTATATTGTAGAAGATTTATGGAATTAAACTCAGTCCGCGTGGTAACCAGATACAGGACAGTTTTGTAGTAATATGTTATTTTAGGTGTTTATATGGTCAATAGAAATATAACTTCAAAACTACGGGAAATTTAAAAGACAGCTGGTCAGGATTGCCTAAAAACTATTGCGTTGATTTCTATATAAGCACTTAAACGCAATCATTTTTCATATCTGATTGTGACATGAATTATTTTTTAATTTTATTTTCGCGACTGACCTTCGCTATCCGGTTTCAATAGGAGGCCGGCCCGCGTCCTGAATGTTGCCAGTGTTTAGGAAAAGCTTCATTGTATTTTTTCATTTTATAATAATGCATTCCTACGTTCATTCGTTTCGAATATACTTGTGTAGATAGGCTACCTTTTATAATTTCCTATGTAGGTAATTCAAATTAGATACGCTCCTCTTCGAACGTTTCAGACTTCGATTAAAATTTTTATTATGGAAACATTGTATACTCTTATAATATAATCTATCGATTCCATTGAATGGTGTAATATAGGCTATGGGATGGGCTATCAAAATGTTAAAAATGTAAAATGAATATAATTTGGTTTTAAACTGAAAATTTTGGTCAAACATAAGCTACGCATAATGTTGTTCCGGGGTTTTTGTTTCCCTTCATTCAACGCTTGGAAGACATTGTTTCAATCTAATGTAACCTAACCTGTAATTTTAATAACGTATTTTTATACCTATTTTGGTTTTTAAAAATCGAACCACTAACTTGGGTCAGTGAAGCGATTACAATAAATGTGTTTATAATGTCATATACCTAGGTATATGTAATTGGGACATCTTAAGTCACAAACTAACCTTGCGTAGCTTATAGAGGACCCTTTATTTAAATACTTGGTTCTGTTAATAGTCAATTATAAATACTAATTTTGATGGGAAAAATATGGCAAAATCCAAAATATATTATTCGCAAGAATGTATCCTAAGTAGGTAGAAAAACTGATATTTTTTTGGCTGTTAAAATTTGTCGGCCTCTCAGACTTACTGAATATTGTCTATTATATAATTTTTTAGTGATGTATCACTCATTACGTTTATGCTAAGTCTTTGTTTATTAGTCACGTAACAATTAGTTCTGTGCGAAGCGGCTAGATGTCGCCGATGTCTGCGTAAACAATTATTAATTTATTGTTGCAAATTTAATTTATTGTAACGATAACGTTGTTCAAACTAGTGAGACGCGAAATGAGCCTATGAAGTTTATGGTGAAATAAATAGAAGATTCTCTTAATGTCAACGCAGTTTCATTTTTCTTTGATTCACACAAAAATGACATCATTACTCTTTAATTGCCCCAAACATCTGTCAATTGTTATTCTTACTAATACGTATCTCAAATAACTTTTTGAAACGGCTACAGACAGAAACTTGAACAAACAAATATCTATTGAATTAATCGTTTTATTTAAATGTTTCTAGGGAAAACCTATCAACAGTATTTCTGAACAATGATCTATGTAATAATGCTATTTTCTATTTTTACTATACCAAAAACCAATACTGGCTGGCTGGACATGGGAGCAAATGTTAAGCTCAAAGCAAATAATATAATACGGGCACTGGATGCAAATACTTGCGATCGAGATAAAGCAATTTTTACATGAAAACTTTCTTTAGATAGTTTAAAATTGATTCCACATAAAAAATAAGGCAGCTTTGTTAAACATTTATTTGTGTATATGACTACATCTAACAATATTGGCTAACTAGAAGCCGGGGTCCCAGCCCGTGCTGTCCGGCTCCTCCACCAGCTGGTAGCACACCACCGTGTCACCTGACTTCACCTCGAATGAGGTGTCTTCGAACCGCAGCCCGCACTCCGTGTCACATTTGATGGTGTTCACTTCGTCTTTCAGATGTTTCATTGAGGCCAGCTTGCCTGTAGACATGTTTTCAAATCTAACTTCCAATATATTATGAAATGACATACCACAAAACTATATATCTACGTTAAAATCAAATTTACAAAAATTATAGTTTTCACCGGCTTTGTAGGAAGCAAAAACTTGAAAATTTCTTGATCCATTGACAACAAAGCCGCTAACAGTGTGCCATTGGCACGAAAATAAGCAAATTCCGGTAAAATAATACCAAGGTTAATAATTACAAGAACAGCCTCGTAGGCACTGTGAAACTGCTCTGCGATTTCCAACCCAAATGCCTAGTGTGGGAATTATAGGGCCTCTACTGGGGAGACCTATGTCCAGCAGTGGACTGCAATAAGGTGTTAATGATGATGATGATGATTAATTGCAAAACCTCGCATGTCTTCATCCAAGTTTGCGTAAATAAATATTATTCATTGGTGAATGTTGTCTCTGTCGTTATCAATGGGTCAAAGACAATTCCTAAAGCTATAAAGATAGTTCTAAATATAGGAATTACCTTCAAACACGACCTGTCCACCGCGCAGAACCCTGTAGAGAGCGTTCTTGGCCAACGAGCCCTTCACGCAGCGACAGCCGGCGATAGGGACCTTCTTCTTACCCTCTGACACTTGGAACGCTTGCAGGACGTTAGCTTCACCTGCACAGGTGCAACATAATACATGAAGGTAAATGTCACACTAAAAGTAGATCTTCTGGTGAGAATGTCTGCAAGCGACTACACTGTAGAGGTGTAAAAGAGTCATATAACTATGCAACAAGATCTGCATTCTTATATGGAAAGTTAGTGGTCTATTCGAAGTCCGAAATTTTAAGATCTTTGAAAGCAAGCTAGATATGTGTAACTCCATTGTAACTGACATTAATGAAACTCCCTGGAAACATAGCGGTCACTTTGACACAGGGAATTATAGCATAGTCTGGAAATGAAAACAACAGCTTTGCTGGAGTGGCTATTGCTATACCAATACTATTAAATGATTCCTCATATAGTGTGCACGTTGTGCCATTAATAAAGTTGAAGAGGTGCCGCAAAGGTCACGACCAATCCACTACACCTAGACGAACCATGACCATGACTGCTTCATCAGGAGTATAGGACTATGAAGTTACGATAAGTCAAACCAGAATCTGATTTAATATAGGATGGATATTAAAGTTGCGATTAAATATTGATATATTGCCGTTCCCAAACATTAAGTAAAGCTTCGTGTAGCGAAGTGACTGCGTATTGGCAGAATAAGGTGAATCCGTTAGTCACCGTTTCTGTCAGATTGTTTGACATTAGGGCGTAAATAAAAAAAAAATTGTCTATGGCGCGGCGGCGGCACCGGGCACGCACCGAGCGGCTCCTCGCGGCGGCGGCGCGGCAGGCGCGCGCTGAGCTCGGCCTTCACGTCGTCCACCAGCTTGTAGATGACATTGTGCGCGCGCGCGCGGCCCGGCGGCGCCGCGCCGCTCGCCACGTTGAACGCGTACAGCACCGCGTCGAACGCCTCCGCGATCTGTGCACGCAACATACACATATTCGATCCACAAGAACGCGGCGGTACAAAGGCGAGATGAATATTGGTTAATACTGCAATAGACTAGCGGAGAGAATGCAATAACATCACTGTGCTCATAGCTCCCGCATGCTACATGACATGCAAACTTCCGTTGACAGCGGCCGGTAGAGGCGAGAGTTTAGTGGAAGTGAGTGTGAGCAAGACATCCGAACATTGTACACGTGTGCACTGCACTGCGATGTTAACCATCATTCCAGCCTATTATTTTATTATTAGTAAAATAATACTTTTCACACTAGGTTCCTCACGGGGTATCTTCTTCAAATATCTTCATCTGTTCAACCCTGTCATGCTTCTACTACATTCATCACTCTCTTCACACACACAAATCTATTTCTGAGCGATATTATAATTTACTAGTAAACATTACCTCCAAGTCGTTGGGTGTTATCTGCCCCACGCCATAGTGCACCACCTCGAGCCGAACCCGCTCGTGCTCGTCGTAGGTATCGAGGAGGTCCAATATGGCCTCCACGGAGCCGTCGACGTCGCCTGCAAGCATATTATACATATTACATATTCATATCACTTTCAGGCTCATATCAAAATGCCCTATGCCACACCCTGCATTGTGGAAATCGGAAATGAACGAGGGAAACCCCACGAAAACCATAATAGTGATGGAAGACCAAGATCACAGCAAGAAAACTCACAAGATACGCTGCCGGCCAAAAGTCTGGCCTGGACTAGAGAATACTTTAAAAAAGTTCTTTTGACAGTTGAATCCAAATATGAAATATTTGAGCCGAACGACGAATCTTTCTTCGAGGTATCGCCGAGGAAGAAATGCAGGCAAACATGGTGGTGCTTCCATTATGGTCTGGGGATGCTTCTCTAGCCTCGGAACCGGGGATTTGATACAAGTCGAAGGAGTCATGAAAAAGGAACACATTCTGCATAAATGCTGTTTTATTTAGGGTAAGATTAATTGGAAATACATAGTTTTGTTGTAAAATCTTGGAATTTTTGAAAAAGGAGTTTTTATCAAAAGCAGAAAGATATTATAATAAGCATTACCTTTGATAACGACTCTAGGTGTGGGGTGGGTGTCCTCCTGGAACATCTTCTGACGCGGGCCCGTGGGGCGCAGCCGCAGGCGCCCGAGAGCACGCTTCCTGTTTAAGGTCTCCTTGTACTGGGCTTGATGCTCCGCCTCCTTCGCAGAGATCGCCTCCAAGTCCATCTCCTGTTTCTCCTTCATGCGTTGATTGTGACGCCATCTCATCACTTCATTCGCCCTTTTCTATCGTAGAGATGAACTTCAGATTAATTTATTAAATATATAATTAATACAATGTACATACCTACCTGATCGTCACAAGTTTAATTAAATATTTGTGGTTATTTCGATAACATCCTTGTGGTACTATAACAAATATAATAATATCATTACCTAAAGTCCCTCACAGGATAGGTAGAGTGACCATTTCTATTATTGTTCATACTAGATTTACAAATGAAAAGAAGGGAAATCTAGATACTTCGATAGTAGGAAAATATCTTTAGTCGTAATAAGAAGGTAATCCGAGTCACGTAGAGCGCTCGGCGGCGGCGCACCTCGGAGTGCACCTCGAGCACCAGGTCGCCGGCCTGCGGCGGCGCGCGCCAGCCCAGCACGGCGGCGGGCGCGGCGGGCGGCGCGGCGTCGCGCGGCAGCCCGTCGGCGCCGGCCAGCGCGCGCACCTTGCCCCACGCGCCGCCCGCCACCACCACGCAGCCGCGCCGCAGCGTGCC
>DWTO01004694.1:0-11319 GCA_018244755.1 Jemadia pseudognetus
TGTCCGACCCAGGAATCGAACCCAAGATCTCTTGATCGCCAGTCGTACTTGCAACCAACACGAGCAACGAGGCAGTCGAACAGAGCAAAGGTCAGGCTCACTAAATATATGAGACAGATGCATTTTCCTAAAGATGACATCAATATAATTCCCAGTAAAACGTGGTTTACACGTTACCTGTGTTTATAATGGATTTTTTCTCATATGAGGGAATAACAATAGCGGTTTCCCAATCTAAAGGTAAAGTCCTTAATAGGATTGGCACTATAAGTAATTGCCTTATAAGGAAATCTTTGAACACTGTGACACGGACGTGGGTTTACGTACCTACATATCGTTTTATACTTCGTTAGTTCTTCTACTAGGGTTTCGATTTACTTAATATTCGAATGTGTGTTGAATAAAACTTACGTACGAATACTAATAGAGGGAGTCGTTCATTACTTCACACGAACATAAAAACACAAAGGCCACCCAAGAATAATATTCCAATCAAGATAAATGAAACGGAACAGGAAAAGCGTCTTTTACAAAGTGGAAGGCAAAGGGACGCTACGACCGCACTGACATGACTAATCTTCGATCTCGCCACGCGTGTAGGGTTGTCACCTTCGTACTTTTTTAACTTATATAATTAATAATGAATCTATGTGTTTTAAGATATCCAATCTGTGTTATTCTTATGTATGTACATATACTTTATGCGTAATATTGTTAATTTCTAACATTAAACCTTTCGGTATACAAAATATTATACATATATGAAAACCGCACCCAGACTCACCGCAGTAAGTTAACGAACACTACTAGTATTTAAATATTATACATAGGTTAAACAAATATCTTACTGTGGAATTTGTTCTTTGTTCTATTATTATCTTTACGTGTCTATTTCATCCAGAACGCAAAGAGTATTAACAACTAGTGTAGGTCTATGAATGCAAATCTTTATTACGCAAATGTCTATAAATTGACTAGTATCGTGATATTTAACAAATCAGATCATTTGTAAGGTTCGAGGTTAACAAAGGAAGGAAATGAAACAAAATATGAGTGATTGCCTTTAAAAACAATTACTCGAAAAATATGATGCAATAATTCAAAATTCGAAATTGTATATGACAGCCCTACGAATACTCTCCTTGTCTCTTGAGTTTACTAGGCCAGTACTACTGACTATTCTTTTCAATGGAGTTGCTGCGATTTAAATACTGACATAATTATCAGACGTTATAAAGTTTTAAACCCATTAAAAAATAAAGATTGAATGTTGTTGTTATCTCCGGGTTTTATTCGAACAGTGCAATAGACTTATACTTAAAAAAAATAGTGAAATGGTATAATTTAATGCTCATT
This sequence comes from Jemadia pseudognetus, assembly GCA_018244755.1. Lineage (NCBI taxonomy): Eukaryota > Metazoa > Arthropoda > Insecta > Lepidoptera > Hesperiidae > Jemadia > Jemadia pseudognetus. Next base: position 1,357 of record DWTO01004694.1, read on the forward strand.
GGGGATCGCAGGCGTGATGTTGCGTCGCAGTGTTTTTATTCATAAAAATATTTTAGGATATTGTAGGTATTGTGATCCCAACCTGTGCTATACTATCATAAATACTTGTGTTTATTACAAAAAAAATGTCCTAAGTTGGAACCGAATCAACGCCGTCCGATCCCGCTTACAGATTAATACACCCCGGGACTAACGGGCAACCAAATGGGCCCAAAACAAAAAAAAACTTTTAGCAGAGTAAGCACATTTCTGAAGTGATTGGTGTGACTCTTTTAGGCAATTGATGCCTTCCGTAGAATAACTTAGTTGAGGTGATAAAAGGGGCACCTGCTTGGGTACGTGGACAATTTAAACATTTCTTGCGTTACTTTGATATACGTAATTCCTGTCACCATTTATTATAATTTTATATTTTTTGTAATCTATCAAGTACATTAGTATTAATATGTATAAATAAATTATGCACCCAAAAAAAATCTCTACAATATTCCAGCGTACTTAAGTAAGACGTAAGTAAGGCGTAAGACGACGTTTCCATCTCACAGATAATGGCGGCCACGATATATTTTATCTTCACAAATTTTACAACTTAATACTTTTGTCCTTCATGATCTAAACATTTTCAATACAAAAGAAACCAGAACCACAGTAAATGTAAAGAACTTAAAATGTTCACTATCAGCCGACTGTTAGACATAAGCCCCTTTCAAGGTCACCCCTGAGTATATTCTTCGGTGTTCTTCATTCAATTCTTTCCAACTGCTCTACGCGGATCAATGTACCAAATAGCATAAGGGCGTGTCCCCACTACAATTACCTTAACGCGATATCCATTCGATGAACACACTGCCTCGTCTTATATCAGACCACTGGCAGATATGATCAGCTCATGATATGTATATGCAAACATGTAAGTCCAAACTAAATTGAGCATTAAGAACGCTCGTCTGTGCAACACTTAACGAGAAGGTATGTGAGAAACTTGCTTTCGGAACCAAATTTATTTTGGAAAGTTGCTAAAACAAAGATAAATTTGAATCGAGTCCCGAAGATTAATGTGTTAAGTTTACGGCAGAATCTATCCCGAAAAGGAATTCCGTGTCAATTACCAATGTTTTGATTGAGATTTGACTGATTATTTTGGACGAAAATTAATATTGAAGAACAATTATATTGAAATATTATAGTCTAGTAGTTCAGAATTTTAAAGAACACAAATCTTGTGGCGTAGTTCTACAAAATGATGGGCGTTGTAAAATTGTACATAAATAACTTTCTATAACGGTGAAGGAAAAATCGCGTGGGAACCTAAATAGTCAAAGAATGTTACACATAATATTTTCTGAGACGTTTGAAGTCTGCTAACTCGCATTTGGTCAGTGTAGTCATCATTACCATTAGCCTTTAGAGGTTCACTGCTGAACATAGGCCTCCCCTCGTAGGTACCACTCCCCCCGTTTCTGAGCGTTCCGAATCCAGCAGTACCCCGCTGTCTTCTGCAGGTCATCGGACCACCTAGTAGGATAGCGACATACGCATCTTTTACAGTATAGCAAACTAAATAGTATTAGCACTAGTCATTCTGAGAATAAACCCGTGCCCAACAGTGGAAGAGTTCATTGCGTTGAAGAGAAATTAAACAAGGTTTATTTAAAACTAGAAAATTCGAATATAAACCACAATATGTCTAGTGGTCATCATTTAGCAACTTCATCGCTCAGCAGTTATTTACGACTATACGAGTTGCATCGAGGCAAAGAACATTAAACAATGCTCTCAATCTCAATTCATCATAATATATGCCAACGTGTTCAGCGCTTCAGGTAAAATTTTGTCATGGAATATTTTTCTGTCTTCTCTTTAAGTAGAGCTTCCTGTTAAGGATTTACTAAGATAAAAAAATACACGTCGGCTGTCTACAAATATTTGAGAATTAAGACAGGTTATATTTAATTTGGTAGAGGCTATTATTTATTCAGTACCGAGGAAGCAGAAGAATTTAATATTAGCCACTTAGGTGCCACAAGGCTTACTTCGTCTGATACTGTAGACAGTCCGACTGCTGCACTGATTTACACGTCAGGTGACCCAGTTATGTTTTATGAGAACGTGTGAGTCTATGTACAAGTGATAAGCGGAAGCGATTTTATCTATTTTAAAATCTTTAATATGTATAACCTGAAACGTATGTACATATGTTTATAAATACCTTGTACGTACATTAATATGCCCTATCTATTAAATGGTGAGGGATCAGAAGAAATGAAACAACTATATTCAAATAGGATAATTTTACGATCGTTCTCTTTACCTAAGGTCAATAACAAATAACCATCTCTAGACACTAACTCGAAATAAATTTTATATTACACTATACATTGCAAGCTCTGCGACCGCAATAATAAGTATCCTCGTAAAAATAATCAAATACAACTCTGAATCGAACTCATCGTAATGTTTTACATTTAGATTAGACCATATTTTTGTGTTGACGTTGAGACAAAAAAGAAAGAAAAAAGTATACATTTGCACAAGTATTGATGCATACAAATCAATCCATATCTTACTATCATACTGCATACATATTTAAATCAATTATTTAGCGTTTATTATTACGATGTACATCAATTATGTTATTGTTAGGAAATTATAAAACACATTAATATTAAAGAACAAAACGGTCTTGCTTCAATATAAGTTAATACTAGAAGTACATTCACTGATGTTGAAAGGTATATTGTAAAATAAGAATCCTTCATTCCCGGAGTGAAAGACCGAATTCTATATCAATAGACTCACAGTTCATTACTCCTAGTTATGTATCAATATTGTGTGCTATTAGAGAGGCATATGTCCACCAGTGGACGGTAATAGGTTGATAATAATGATGATCTATCAATAAGTAATCCTAGTACGCATCGAATTGTATGCATGTTGTCTGACTAATTCTATGACAAAACAGCAAGTTGCTTGTAACTCAATAACATGGTCTTTTCCCTAGCGGTCAGCCTAGTTCTCTCAAGGGCACTTCTGCTTAGAATGAGTAATGAACGGCAAGTTTCATACGACCTGCCTTTCATATATTTGTGCTATTTGCTTTAGCTGTTCATTTATTTACAAACCATTTGCGTGGCTTTAAATCATTAGCAGCGCTGCAAAGTTTTTCATAGCCCTTTGCTGTCTGTTTTTTATGGTACTGATATAAACGCCATCAGGTAATAAGTTGCCATTACGGTTTCATTACCTCCAAGTTCGACTTTTGACAGATTATAGCTACATAGGCTATTATAGGCTCACCACCTATTCCATAATGGGACGTAAACGTAACCGGTGACACGTGGGAGTGTTATGCATTCCTCTGCCTACCTCTTCGGGGATTACAGGCGTGAAGTTACGTTTACTCGTAACTTCAAATTTCGAATTTACAATTTATAAACCGTATAACGGTATTGCTAAAAATTATGTACTTACTCCATAGGTTTGCCAGCGAAATTTCAACTTGTTTCATTCTGAATTATCATTAAATACATATTTGTCTTTTTTGCTTACTAGATAGGTACATTGTGAGGCAATAATAATCTTAAGCACTTGATAAATTGTAATAGGAAAATTGTTGACATTTTTAAATTCCTATGTAATTCTGTTGGGAATTATATGACCACCGCTGACACATCTTAGTTTGTTCATATGTTTGTAAGCACTTGTGAGAATATTTTTATTTAGCTACTATGTATCTGGCCTAAGCAAGTAATAATAAGCATTTCATCGTATTATCAAAGTGAATTTGACTTGATGTTGATGCAAAACACTATAATTTCATATTTAAACTGTACAATATTGTTATTAAAACACACGTTCCTTTGATTATGCACAATGGAAAAATTTGTAAAATAAAGACCGTAAATAAGACACAAATAACATTCACAACGGTAATAAACAGACAAGAAATGTTCCAGACTTTATTTCCGTCGCTCGTTCATATTCAGAAAGTGTTTTCCCTTTTTTTTAGGTATTTAATTAGTTGAAACATCTATGCTTTGTTATTCTAATGAGAACTTCTGTCGCCTAAGAGGGAAATAGAGCGTTACTTCGTTTCAACACTGTTAAGTAATTTAATTTTTCTACTTTCTTTAATACCTAACCTAGAAAGATTAAAAAATAGAATGACTGATTAATATGAACGACTGAAAAATAAGGAAAGAACTTCACTTAATGCATTCATTACGTAACATCACGCCTTTATATCCCCGGAACGCTAGGCAGAAGAATGTAGGACACCACATTTCAGCAGTTACGTAATAATTCTCTCCATAGAATAATGGGTGAACCTTTTTAAATACTTCGGTCATTACATTATGTTAATTAAATTTATTAATTGACTATGTTATGTTTATTCACTTCATTCGTTCATTATTATGATAGGTTCATTTAATATGACAATTTTTTTTCATGACAATATTCGTATCAAATTTAATAAACCAAATTAATGAAGATATTACGGCACGAGTTAAGAGGGTAATAAATAATAAAAATAACTTCAAAAGAGGAAGACAATAAAATATCTTCGTAACTTCACGCGTATGCTCCCTGAAGAGGTATGCAGAGGAATGTACTACAGTCTTCCTCCCAGGTTTCACCAGTCGCGTTTACGTCCCACTAAACTCTACTACCACTAGCTGGTGAGTCTATTGCCATGCATCGGTTACATTTCTGGACTCTGAGCCCCTAGCAGAAAATCGAAATTAGAAATTTTTTATAGTACCCGACCTGGGATTTGAACTCAGGACCTCCCGACCGGCAATCGCGCTTGAAAGCAACACAATAAACGAGGCGGTAGTAGGCATTAAACAATAAAATTTGATTTTCGATATATTGCAACCTTCTACCATGTCTAATAAAAGTTAATGCAAGTTTTAAAAAAAAGTTATAAGTACATTGTTTAAGCCAAAAATGGGTAAGGTTATGCTCAAATTGCTTCACACCACATTTTGACACCAATTAACCTACTTCCGGGCGCGTTACTTGCGTTGGACAGGCTTCTTTTGACATTTAATACCGCGCAGTAATCTTCTTTTCATAATAAATTTGTATGGATAATTTGTTTACCGTTAAAATAATCATTCTAGGGTTGAACGATTTAAACCTGTGAAGAAATCGAGGTTCTCTTTGCAAGTTCAAAGAGCAATATAATGAGTGAGCAATATAATGAGTGAGCAATATAATGAGTGAGCAATATAATGAGTGAGCAATATAATGAGTGACCAATATAAAGAGTGACCAATATAAAGAGTGACCAATATAAATAATGAGCAATATAGTGAGTGCTGCGAGAAAAAGTTTTACATGGTGCGCATGGCCCCGTTCTTGCTGAAGCATCGGGTTTCAACCACATTAACTGGACCCTTGGCGACCACCAATGGGTCAGTTCACATACATAGATTTACCGCGCCAGTGTAAGATGTAGAATGAGATTCGTTCTGTGGTACTTCCGGAGTGGCAACACATGAAACTTAAAAAAAAAGTAAAAATACGATTTGCTCACCTTTTCCATAATGGAACGAAAAACATAAAAATTTGCTATCCGACTAAGCCTGCCTTTTTATAGTTTACAGGCGTAATATTCCGTTTTATGCTACAACATTCGATCCCCCGCAGATCTCATCTAGTCGCAACCAGATGATTTCTTGAGAACATTTGTACAACAGATCGTACAGTAATTAGAATCTCTTAGTACCTATACAATATGTCACATTGCAAGTGTCGGGCGGCTTAGTTAATATAGTTCATCATAATATTGTCGCTCACTAGAAATATGTCAATTTAAACAGGGGATATATAGTATAAGAGCGCAGTGGGGACTTCAATTACTAACACTGGAGCCGCGGGCAATAAGCTAGTTTCATATAAAAATATACGGACTCAATTCTCGAGTGACGTCATCGTTCGCTCGGTTTATCCTAGTAATATTTTGTAGTAATGCTAGGATCTGTTATTATTATATCGTCATGCGAGACCCGTTATATATAATATAAATATTGATACTGTATAAACAGTTAGTTAATTTACTTACAGTTTACAGTTACATTACAGTTACTTAATTTGTATGAGTATGTCAAACTTCATGTAGTCTGTGCAGTAGTTAGGTGCATCAAGATCCATTTGAAGACAAATGAAGACGCGCGGCAGCGAGTTTGATTACGTAATTGGAATGCTAGTTAGTTCCTGACACACGGCGAGCACTTTGAGGAAGCAAAACACGTTCACAAGTGCGAAACTTGTCGGGAGCACGTCGCCAGTGCATTTCCACTGATGACGGAGGCACTGGTGTTACAGTTTATATTAAACACTGATAATCGCGTCGAACTTTGTTCTATTCAATATCTCATATGTAGATATTTATTTTATATGTGGATAATATGCATTTATTTTTTATCCTCCGAAGCTTCGGGCTGAGTGAGAGTGAAGATAATCACCAAGAATAAATCACCAAATAGATAAATTTATGATGAGTGTGTAATTTATAGGCGCGCGTGCATGATAGGAGGGCTGAATGTAGAAGCACGTCAAATCTGTAAAGATAGAGACATTCGGCACTCGGTTCGCTCTTCCTGTCCCGTTAGGGATCTGAAGTGATGATTACATTATTAATAATTATTATTACTTTGCGAAAAGGTATAGGTAGAAACTGGAGGCGGCAAGCTGAAGACAGGGCACGATGGCGCTCCTTGGGAGGCCTAACATAATAGCTAATAATAATTATTATTGTGCTTAGTCTTGTTTTGTTTTGTACATAAAAACAATAGTTTTTCAACAATGTAAAAGTAATATTTAGCGGTACTAATTTTCTGTACACTGTTACGGGACACTGATAATAATTATTGGAAAATGAATAGCGTATACATTGTTCAATATCGCTAAAACAGTAGTTAATTAAAAACTATCCTCACAATGTCATTAAAATAATAACACTAATTGGTAGAACTGGGGCGTAGTGAGGTTGATTGGAGTTGGGCTCATTACGTTTTTAGCAAAAAAATTCAACTTCAAGTAGTTGTTCTGAAAAAAGTTTTCAAATTAATATTTTTCATTTGTTTACGTTTGTTTAATGCGCTGTGAAAGTTTCATATTAAATGTTCGTTACAATCTATCAAAGTGATAATAATTATTGGTAAATGTTATCAAACAAAGGAGCTTTGTACTTATTTATTTGGAAATAATAAAAATAAAATTCACTTACGTGATAATGATACGGTTACGAATTGCGATGTGTGTAAATATAGTTACGGGCGGTATTATTCTTGTTTACGACTTTGCGTTTAAATTAACGATTTCTCGTTCATAATAGCTTGAATCAATACCTAGGTTCTTAGGAAGTTACGGAATGACAAGAGATCTACTTAAAATTAATTAGGTGCTATTAGCAACTATTCTACGACTGTTGATTTTTTAATACCTTTCGATTCTTTACACTCTTTTGGTACTTTATAAAATGCTATGCCATTAAAATATATTTGAACATCACATCAAGTATGTCAACATGTCTACGGCCTTTTTGCAGAAAGAACACGTACCTAAACAAATAACTTATTTCGTTGTCAGCTTTAGTTAATTTGGTTTTTATATAAACCCTTTGTCCTCAGCATTTTGTGAATTATTAATCAGGGAAGAAACTTCACAGAGGTATTATAGATAGAGTAGGCGTGTATGTAAGTAAAAATGTCGCTTTGATAGAAAAGGAAAGTACATGAATTTATATACGTGTAATAGTATCTGATTGGATTCTTTGGTAATTGACGCGACGTTGCTGGCGGTACAATAATTTAAAAAGAGAAAAGAGTACCAAATTAAAGTACCAAATCTGTCTATCTAACGAAGAGACGACTTTTTGCTTGGCTCGTCTACTCTACGTATAAAATGCCTCCATGACTATTGTTCTTCAATGATCATTTATAACTTGATTGAAAAAACGATACTACTCGTATATGTCCTCTCCTCTTAAATGCGTCGTGCACAATTTCAAGCGAAGCTGTCTGGCGTCACGGTTCTCACGGAGTAATTTGAACTCGCACAGATGGCGCAATGTCTGCGTATATTGGCATCGAGAAGTTCCTTCCTGACCATTCGTACGCTAAAGTATACATTTGTGTCTTCTTCAAGGTTGTTCCTCAGGTCGCTACGAATACTTTACATGGCAGCCAATTCCTCTGGCGGGTCGAACTACTCACATTCAGCTTCTGGGACACGTAACATTGATTACAACGTTCCCCAAGCAGCGCTGTAACTTTCCTGCTTTTTATCGTCTCATAAACTAATTCAGACATCACGGAAACATGGTATCTGGACCTAAATATATTAATAATGTGGGATTATTACTAAAAATTTTATTAAGTGATGTGAAGTCCATTTGCAACAAATTACGTAATAAAAAAGGCTGCTATTGTTTTTTTTTATAAATGTTATTAGTTAAATTTCGGAGATTACTTTTTATACACTACAGAACTATTTTTGACGTGTCATTAATATACGTATACATATAATCAAACAAAGTTTTTTTACATTAGATTTTTGTAAACAAAACAAAGATCTTAAGTGTACGTTTTTTGTAAAATAGTTGGATACCCAAGTGCCAAATGACTAGAAAACTCCGATTATATTATTCATTATTTGAAAAACGAAAAATAAAAGGACATTAAGACTTTTGAGATGCCTTCTGTGTCTTTCACTTTATTGTGATCATAAATTTAGTATCCAGCTAGGTATCAAGAATAAAGGGTTTACGTACATTTTACTACAGCCTATAGCTAATAGCTTAATGATTCTGATTTCAGCCTCCTTCTCTAAGAGTTCTTAACTGAGTTCACGCACACCTTTATCTGAAAACAATCCATTCGTCTTTCAAATCAAATACATCTCGTTGTAATGGTAAAAAAAGTTGTAAAGAAACCTGCGTACTTTAGAATTATTTACGATCTTCTTTTAGTTGTATTAAAGTGAACACATTGGATTTCGTATATTACCAGGATATTATTCAGATGCTGAGGTATGAAACTTTCTCGGTGAAAATATTTATTTTATTTACGTAGAGAAAAGTAGCTTGTACTGTGGTAAATACTATGATTGATTGAGGCTTACGTGGAATGTTTCAAGAGGTGGGCGGCGTTCGTTGTTATTTTATGAGTGTGGTGAGGTTCGCTACATTACCTATCGTTCGAGTTAGCCATATTTATTTCCATTATCCCAATGATGTATTTATTTTTCCACGGAACAAGGGATGATGGAAGACATTTTCGTGGATAGTATTATTTATGGAACAATCCGTGGCGATATAAATAGTTTTAGTGAAACTTAAGAAATAGAGCCATTAACTTAATTTAAGAAAACTACATATTTCTGAGGCTACATTTTTTAAAAATGTTTTTACTCAATTCATTGAAAACTAAAAAGTCTCCTTAAAGGATATTCAGTTTGCGTCGCGACCTTGCTGCAACCTGCGAGAACTCAAGAAAAACGTCCCCAAATGTATAGGTCCGACCCTAGTCGGGTCATCCCCAAAGAACATACGTGAGTGAAGCAGGTACATATATAATATAATATAGGTACAATATTTTTTTTTGTATCGTAACAATTTGATTGACTCTGACTAATTATTTTGTTACTTTTTAGAGCATATTAATTTGTGCTGGAATAGTGTTTCTTGACGTCCGTTTTTTGTTTTCTTAAAATTTTTGCGTTTTAGTGAATCTGAAGTACACTAAGTAATTTATTTGAATATTTGTAGACCTACTAAGCGTGCTGCTCATATGAGACAGTGCCGTTTAAGCTCTTACAGTTTTTTTGAGGTAAGTGTTATAGCTTACAATATCATGTAAATGATAAATGTCAATAAAACGATTGTTTTTATTTGCTTCGTTATTTTCATTTCTCTACTGCATTCGGGAGTGAAAAATTATAGCAGCTTAAATT
>DWTO01004695.1:0-11319 GCA_018244755.1 Jemadia pseudognetus
TGTGTACAATGGTGGAACCAAAAAAGAGTTTGATAATGCTGATGATGTAGATGATAATGGCGATGACGATAATGATGGTGTTGATGATGATAATGATGGTGATGGTGATGATGATGATGTTGATGATGATAGAGATGATGATAGTAATAGTGTGATTAGCGCGGGTCATTAATAAACAAGTATAATCCACACGTACCATGCCATTAATATGTATATATATACATATTAATGGCTACCGTATTCACTTAAACCAAATCAATTTTGTTGTTTGTGACATTGTGTGTGACAGTTTGTCACATAGAAAATGAGTCGCGAGATGCAGAGAGGCTGGAGGGCACTGTCTGTGACAGCTAGAATATTGCCTGATTGGTAATACAGAACAGATACATCTTTATTTATACCCTTTTGTCAAACATTTTACATCAATGTATCAGTCGGTATATGCTAAATAATTCTTGACCACTTGTTGTTGTAGAATAAGTTTTTCGGGCTAACGCTTTCGAACGACACATCGAGAGCTCGCTTTGATTGTTGCGTCGCATTTACGACAGAAAGGAGTCGCCCTCATTGTTAAGAAATGTTCAGTCGAAAATCAACTTCATCTTAATCAGCATGGCTAATAAATACGATTGTCCACTTTTGAAGTATCTTTCTTATACGAGAAATGATGACGAAAAAATATTAATGAATCTTAATGCTAGTTATAACTGGAATACAACTTCAGTTTATTGAAGTGTAAAAGGAAAACAATGTTTACTTGTCTGTTCATTGAATTTAATTAATCTTAGACTGCATCTCGCTTTACGTCAGGTGCGATAACAGACGCGAGCTTATTGACAAATAAAAAATTATCATAAGTTATTGGAGTGATATAAATTGTATGAAGCGTACCATCGATCATGGCCATAAGTCGCAGCTCATAGGTTTAATAGTGGATTATCGAATGCATTCGACTGAAGATCAGTGATTTCCTGCGCAAATTTCTACTAGCGTTCGATGTTCTTATAAAGACTTGGATCCATTTTTACGGCTTTCATTTTAGTTAATGCAACGTAATGTGGCTTTTATATGAGATTTTTCCTACCTTCCGAACGATCTTTATTGCTGAACATATAACTATGGAAATATTAATAATTCTGGATAATATTCGTTTCGTGGCGTCAATTCAATTCGTTATAGTGCTCAAAGAACAATATCTCTAAAACACATAAAAATTATCTTCTAACAGATAAAAAATCCTTAATCACATTGTTACATTAAATTTTAAACCATGGACAGGAAGGAACAAAGCCTCGCTGTGAACAATACGGCTAAATTGACTTGGGGTGTAATTATATTGACTTTAAAAATGAGCTTCATAAAAGCTGGTTCTAATTAAATTGCTTTTGCATTTTCACCCGTTAACTTTTAAAGGAAAAATGTCAATGATTTTCTGTGAAACATAATTGTATTAAAACGAAAAGTGCACTCATAAAATTGGCAAATTATTTTCTTTTTAATTTTGGAGAGGCAGTAGTGAATCATCTTTCGCAAGGCATAGGTAAAGTACCTGAAGCCATAATTGTGACAACTTAAATTATGTTTAAAAATATATTAGCATTGCTATGCTAAAATATTTTTAAAAATATATTAATATTGCTACGCTAAAATATTTTTAAAAATATATTAGCATTGCTATGCTAAAATATTTTTTAACATAACATATTTATGGACGGCATAGATTTTGTACAACTAAGGAGTCGTTGCGTCTCTGGTGTTGGGGTGAAACCGATTGGGAATGCAAGGGTATAAGTCAACTTACCCATGTGTGTATACTCAAATCTTTCCCAATCTTTGCTGAACATGAAAATCATTTTTAAATCAACTGGCAACCAAGAGAAATAATGAATGTCATCATTAAGTCTTGATAGATTTTGCTAGTTTGCTAATCATGATGGAGAAATTTAAGCTACGTATTGAAATGGGACGCTAAACTACATATTACACATTAATAGCGAATAATAAATATATTAAGATATGAGTAATTAAGCTACAATGAAAATGTTACACCGAAGTGTTACGATATTAAAATGAATTATATGTAAAAAGATTAATACTCTGTCAACATTGGTTCGCAAAATTCGATTTATAACTATTAACAAGCACTTCATCGAATTCTTAATATTAATCGGTCTTCATACAATTCGATATGAACTCTTTGTACGTAGAAAATCAAATTCTGAAATCTTATATGTATACATAAGTAGATAATATAGTTAGACTCCGCGTTACGCATCGATATTTTACCCCTTCCAAATTTATTCCAGCATCAGCAAGTCTGAACTATCAAGGGTATATTGCAGCGCGGTGTGTCGAGGTTATGAAGAAAAAAACTTGAGAAGAGAATGTTTAATATACAGAAATACTTTGTTGGGTTAACGATTACTATACGACTCATATATAGTCCTATTTCTACATGAATTGCGTAAAAATAAATTTATTTTATATATGTTTTTCCAAAAATCAATAATTAATATGAAGTATATTAAATTCGTTTAAATCGGTTCATCAAATTTGAAAAACTCGATTAATCGTAGTTACATTGAATATCAATATTCATTTGTTTTCAAACGATACGTTAAAATCATTTTACATTTGTGTATAAGTTTAATTCTTATCCCATAAGCACCAGGCTGTTGTAATGTTCTGTAATTTTTCAATTAGAGTACTTCATTTCAGTGAGGATATTTGAATATTTGGTACTCCGTTTTCTCTGCCTGCCTCATAAGGAGCCCGGGGTAATTATATGACAATATTAAAGAACGGACTTTGGGGTTAACTACGGATCATTTAAAGTGCCTTTAAATGTATACCAAATCAGCATAATTGAAACTTCCAAAGTTTCTTGATATGTGCTAATAGGCTTGAATATGTAAATGTACGAAAATATCGTAAAATAGTTGAAAGGCTTAGAATTGAACATCACAGTACTAGGGTAAGTTATGAAAGCAAAACGTAATTCAGTTTCGGTTTGTACGAATAGGGTTTATAATGAAATTCTGAAATCACAAATTTAAAAATAAAACATTAAATCGTGTTTGTGTGCTGAAGTTCTTTCATCAAACGCAAATTAGCTTTCAGTATGTACGAGCTAGTTCATAAAACTCCGCTGCGTTTTATTTATGCGTCCTTTTCGTTTGTACTGCGAATAAAAGAATTGAATGTAGAAAGTATGCAATTATGAGTTAAAATTCTGGATTGAATGTATGTGCGTAGACAGCAGCTGCTTATGAAATTTCGCGTGTTATTAAGTACCTCAATATGATGCTGTTATGATATATAATATACAAGGAAATTGGAGAATTCTCAAGATGTTAGAGAATTTTCTTGCCTTAGTCCAAAGTTACTCAGCGTAACATTTATTAAAACGGTATGCTAAAGTATTTCGACATGAAGTACTGATTTTCCTTTCTAACGTATACACATATTAAGCTTTAAGGCACTAAATGACACTTCAACTTATAACAAATTAGCCTTTTTAGTATCTTCAATATGACAAATCACGAGTTGATATGGCGGCGAATTTGTCCCCAAACTACATTTAACGCATCAAGTTATAAATACTCGAAGGTATTATATATGCGGCGCAATCAGCCTTGAAACGAGGTAGGACTTTTCTAGACTTTTACGTAACGAAGAGCAATTTATCTCATACGAAGAACAAGTTATAAAATTATATCAATAACTAATAATAATTATAACAAATATTCTGACATTGGTCCCACTAATTGCTATTCTTGGACGCCTTAACGTCTACTAGTGCCGATCTGCAGACGAACCGTGAATATAGAGTTCCACCACATTTATTTGGTAAATTTAGCCAAAAATTTTGTGCCGGAGCTGCCACTAATGAATACGAAGTTCTGGTAAAGAAGAGCTCAGGTCTACGTTTGCTGCATTAGAATGCACTATGCTCATTTTCACTGAGTATTTGTATTCTCATACTTAGACACGTTTCAAATCTACATATGTATGTATCGTAATATATACCTACATATATAGGTACATATTGTTGAGATAATGTAAGCAAAGAGAGGAAAAGAAGAGACAAAAAGAGAAAAAAGAGAGAAACGGAAAAGAAATTTATTACCGGTACAGCTAAAGCGTTTCGTTTCCATTACGCAAATGGGCTATATATACAAAAAAAAAAACTTTCATTTAAATGCAAGATTTTTGCTATAAGCCTTTTTATAAAATGTTTCCCGTATCACGTCATGCGGGTAATTGAGGTCGTTGAGCAAAAAATGCAGGAGCTATTAAAAGTTTAAAGAGCGATCAGCGATCGCTATATTAAATCGGCGCCATTACCCGCTCAACAGCTCTTGTTTCACTGTTTAGGAGAAACGAGTATCGTTTGCAAGGCTTAGTGACATTGACGCTGTGTGATAATATGAAAATATAATCCTATTGTCGTAAATAGGCTGAAGTTTCGTTCGGCTCTGTAACGCTTCAGGGACAACCATTTTATAAAATGCGTGTCGAGGATCGCAGTATACATGACCCTAAAATCAGTAAGTTTGACTTTACTGCAAATGTTAAAAATAAAATTATATATCTGTTTCCTACACAATCGTAACATGGACTTGTAATCAGAAGTAAGGATTTAAACCACGACATACATGTATAAATTTCGGTGAAGGTATGATTATATCTAGTAAAATTTTCCGTCGTAATAATACTTATAGCTACTAAATACAAAACGCCAGAGATTATATACGGTAACTTGGTAATCTTTCATATTCCTCACTGACATCAGCTCATATCGTATACTGAACTTGCTAAATAGAGGCCGATCATCGAAAATGCAGGCTTCATTAAAAGTTCAAAAGCTTTATCGGCGCTCGACATATTAATGATCGTAATTAGTGCCGCGTTTTACTTTAACGGGGCCTGTTATAACGCAGATAACAGACATGAATCAAAGAGAAATTTTAAGGGTCTTTAGACCTTACCTGGCGATTGATGGAGTAATTCGCATGCCAAAGATCAGTATATTGTGGGTGCTGAACCATACAAACATTACTCGTTGCTCGTAAGTGGCAGTGGTCACCTATTGAATTTATTATGCATTCATTTCTAATAAGTACCACGAGCTCATGTTTCTTTCTTGCACAGAAAATGTCGGCGAATTTTCGTTAGACACGGAATATTCGACGTAACTTGAAAAGCCGTAGAGACTTTATTTCAGCATGGATAAGGCAGCACCGATGTCTTGGTATATGTCGAAGTACTTTAACGTTAAGACTTTTATTGTTCCGTTTTTCTCATATCGCCCTCGATAAGAGCCGGATCATAGGAGAGTTTGCTTTATTTATAGTAAACAAGTTGAACAGCGATCTCCATTGTAAATTTTGACATGACTTTAGCGTTACTATTTAATTGTGAGTAATATTGTGCACTCCCACGTCTCACCAGTTAAGTTTACGTCCCACTATGAAAAGGTGGTGAGCTTATTGCTATACACCGGGCACAAATATAGCTAAGCAAATACTAGAAATTTCAAATAGAAAACCTAAGTTTCAAAAATCCATTAGTTGCCGACCAGAGATGTGAATCCAGGACCTCTCGATCAGCAGTCGCGCTTGCAACCAACATGACCAACGAGGCAGTCATTGTGGATATAACAGTAGTAATATATTTTATGTTGTTAAAACATATTTTTATAACTTACTTGTTTTGAATTAAGTGTGTTTTGATCAACACGGTAAATGGAAATCACATATGGTAAATTATCCACAAGACATTTACACGGATTGTCCTACCCGTATATTAATTCGATTGTAGTCATAACTGCCTGTCTCATCCTTGGTATGGCATTAGTGTTGTTAATTTTAATTCTAGTAATTAATTTGCATCTCAATATTATCGTATCTACGTGGTCTGCAATTTTATTGAGCTATTTAAACTTTATGAAACATACGGAGTACATTATTATTGTATTGAATATGAATGTACTTACATCTCGACTGCGAGTCTGAAATAATCGTTACCCAAATGGTCTTTCACGTAACAGCGTAATGAATTGTAACCGATGCAAAGTAAAAAATAGTTCATTTATTTAATTTCATCAAGCATTTGTGAATAATGGGAGTCTGTTGTTTTATTATTAGAAATAATTAAAACCTAATTAATGTGTTCTTATGAAATTGGTTAGATGTCTTTTATTTTTTATGGTTCTTAAAACGGGGCCGGAATAATAGCAGAAACCATTAAAAATGTCTCAACATTAATCTTCTGCAAAATGTCTCTACAAAAATATTAGTTTTCATACGGTCCGATGAAATTAAATCTTCTCTGGAGAATATAGATCAACAAAATTTCTGCGAAATTATAAAAGTAATTTTATCACCTAAATTGTCTTTTAGAATAATTTTATATAGCAATAGAGTCCTATTTAAACTTGATTTAATGTAACGTCTCAGAGATATTATGGGGTGTATCAATCGCTTTCACAAATAACAAACTAATGCGTAGGTATATATGTACATTTAATACATCATAAACTTTTTTAAAACAGGTAAATCTGCTGCAGGCAAAAATATCTAACTATTACAAATAAAAAAATAAGGTCGCGTAAAACGTTTTACAGACGAATAAGCTATTCATGGATAATTATATTATATTAAGGTTCCTTGATTTTATAACGGTGTATAACGAAATAACGAGTTACGCTACTAATACCGATAAATTTCAATTTTTATCTCAGGATTCCATTTTTGAATTCCTAAGATTCTTTAAAGATATGGAACTAATTAAACAATTTGAATTTCTCCTTTTATTCGAAGCATTTACGCTAAATGTTTTTTTTCCTTCCTCTTAATGGAATCTCTTAGTACGAAAAATGCAGACAGTTAAACAAACGTTTCTTGTGTTTTAGCTGTTCGTTATTCAATAACAGCTTGCGTTACGACAGCTTTGCTATACTAAATAGATCACTAACGGTTTGTCATAAAGAGCAATTTTGAATGTCTCCTTATTTATATTCAAATACGTGAATGTAAAAACAATGTATAGTATATGACTAGTGGAGGAAACTATTACCTACTGAACAGTAGGACGCGTGAATCACGCGTACATAGTTACCAGAGATTATAATGAAACTTCGCGATATGAATACAAGCACGCAAACACTTCATCAATGGTCGTTTATTTTTTGCACTCCTATTGCATTACTTTATTGAACAAACAGCTGAATATGTTGTGCAAGTTAATATATTTTTGATTTGCCTCAACGTTCATTGCATTCTGAGCTAATTGTGACGTCGAAATAAAAAACTAATGCTAAAACAATTTCATGCCATGTTTTTTCTTTAATGATTAGTTAGAATACCGTTGGCTATCAATTATATTGTTTTACTGCTGAATGTACAAGTTGTTTTGATAGCCCTGGCATGTTGGAGAATATTGCAACTTACTTCTTCTTTGCGTATCAACACTTACTTACTGCGCACTAAATAATATGAATTTATTTATGTATGTACCTATACAGTATTTTCAGTATCATAAATGAAATGTGCGATGCAATATTATATTTCATTAATTTACCACGAAGAGTATCTATATAAGCACATATTTGTATAGGTATATGTAGTTTATCGACCATCTTATTACCACAGCACAGATTCTATATACTTTAAGTTCAGATGGTTGTGTGTGGAGAAATCGTGGAGTATGTAAGGAGTATATAAATAATTATCATTTCAGATCTATGAAAATACAAAAATTAGTTTAATATAGTATTAGATTTCATCCACTCGTATTGCAAAAATTTTATGTCACTTGATAAGATCGATGAGCGCTAAAATGTAAGTCACCTACTTTTACCGGCCTACGTCTAGACCGCGTAGCAATACACACGTGATACGAAGTATGTCTACATATTTGCTACATAATGTTTCTAGAGCACGTAGCACGCAACGTAACTATTGTTACCGTAGCATGTCTACGAAGCTCTACGTAAATGCGCAAAACGTTCTTGTAACTAGGTAAATCGTGCGGTTATCTTCATTACTACAACCGGGCGAACAGTAAGTTTTTTTATCCACTACTAGAAACAAAATTAGTTTGAAAGTACAACCCTCGAATTTCAACTATAATATTACAATGTTGCAACAATGCATATTTCTGCTACAACATGCTACGGGCACTATGTATTTCACTTTTGTTTTTTGTAAAAGTAAAGAACGAGTTAGCGCACTCTTTCATGGTGATTGGTATTCAGTACAAAAACGTCTATATTCAATTAGAAATGAAAGTGCAGTACTAGTGAATATTTGTTTGCTATGAAACATTTCTAGATAAATATTCATATTCTGCCAAAGTCAAGCTTTTCTTTTCTTCATATTCTGCAAAGACAATATTTTCTTTACTTTATTGCCGACATGTTAAATTAGTGGTACACTAATTTAAACTATATTTGAATAGTATTTTTAAAAGTGCAAACTCTCACATTTATTCTACTGATCATCCTTTCTAAATTCAAAATTGTGTTCGTACTTAACCCCCTCCAAGCCAGTACAGTTGATAAAACTACACAGTAATCCTATGTAAAGCTTGTTGTCCACGCTAGGGATTCTCCACACAGGAAATTGAATTCTTCTACGTCCATATATAAATCGGACCGAACTAAGCAAACATATCCGTTTGTTGCGACAGAAACTGCCTGTTTATCTTGTACCAAGAATTTTAGCTAACATACCATGGTACGACTTCTTACATTGTTTTTTTACTATACAATTTAAGGATGAAATAAGATGAGAACTTTGTTAATGCAAATGTCAAAAAAAAATCTTTGTGTTTTATAAATGGCTTTACGTACCCTCGAAGTATACGACGGGTAACTTTTTATAATAACTTCCGAAAATAAGCTTACTTGCATTTTTTTGTGTCCCAATATAAGTAATTTTTCGTTTCATTATACCATTGTCGATCTAACCACTGAAACTGCTTCTAGCTGCGAAAACCCGGAGTAATAAAAGCGCAAAGAAAGCTGACCTGCAAACGCGACAACGCATGGCTATTTCTCAGGTGTTACAAATTTCACTAAATGACGGTGACCATTAACCATCAGAAGACCCATTTGCCTGTTTGCTCATAATTTAAATATAATAAAAAATACCTATATTTTATAGACTTTGAAAAATGTTTGTCTAGTACGTGTATGTCTTATTCCAAATATAATGTATATCTTTATATGCATGAAGAAATTTTATCATACGGTAACTTATTTAACATCCACTAAATCATTGTAGAGAAAGTACCGCATTTCTATAAGGGTATTGTTTGGCACTCAGTGTACCTGCCTATCTTGTAAAGGAAAGGGCGTGATATAGTAACAAAAAAACTTTAAAAATCTTTAATTTACAGTGTTACTTATATTTCTTTTGGAATCTGATTGTGCTACGAGTATATTCATGCTCGCAAGCAGCCACAGTTTCAAATTTAGTACTTTTATACTTTAGTACTTAGTTATAATAAAAAAAGAAAATTTAGTTGCGAGAAATGACAAAAAAATATTCTACGATGGTCGCAAGCAGGATGGGGTTTTGAGCCTTATTTAAATGAGAAGCGCTGGACGGAATATGACGAAAACTTTTTTTTTCTATTCGCAAAGAAAACTTAATGCTTGAAATACAGGCTAATGAGCTTTTTAAAGAGAGCTCATTCAAATAATTTTCGAACTTAAAAATATTACTTTAGCTACTTTGTGGCTATATCTTTGTTACAATTTTATTCGTAAGTATTAGCTCTATGTGGTGGTGAAGTATGTGACTGCATCTTACAAAACCCTCTTAATATCGACATTTGCCGAAATATCTTTATCTTTTTACACTAATAAATACGAGACTATATTTATGCAATTAACTATAAATATATATCTTCATCATCAGTGTAAGTCAACTGCTGTTAGGAATCTCAAAACACAGCGTTTCGTACATCCTATGCTGTTTCAGGGTATTTAAGTGTCTAGGCAGGTTGCGTAGTATCATGATCAGCCAGTGCCGGGTCGAGTTGCCTCTGGTGATACCCTGGTATCCCGCCATGGGTCAGGGAATGTATATTACCCGTCGAAAACACGAAGTAACATTCGCTTGATCGGCGCTTAAATGGTCGGCTCTTGTTTTTAGGATCCATTAAAACTTTATTGAATGCTCTCAAGGTCACCAAAATTTGTTTAGTTACAAACAAACTACTATTAACACGCATCTACACTAAAAGGGTTAAGTAATAATTATGTTCTTATATTCTCGCCGGCTGTAATTGTGAGACGAACTACGTGAATAGTAAAATTATAACTGGTTAAAAGGTTTTTGGGTCCGTTTCAATCCTTTCAAATTAGAAACAGTCAGAGAAAAACAATAACTTGTAACAAAATAGCTCGTTGTTCATTAAATACGACGAGATGGATGTCATCCGGCGTTTATAATAGCAGCCAAAAGTGAAAGTTGTCCTATGAATATCTGCGATTAAATTCAAACAGGATTATAGGAGTAGAATTGTTAGCGTCAGTTAGTTACGATATAAGCAATATTACATAGCATATTGTTCATTATCATGGTATATCTGTCGAAATTGAATTTAAATATACATTATGTACATCATCTAATTTAGAACGAACGCATTTACACCACCTGTTACTCGGACTTAGTTGTCACTGCAGGCATCCAATTCAAAAAGAGTTATTTTTCTAGGATTATTTAGTAGTCGAATAGGTGAGAGCGTTTGTAGTTACCGTAATTTACATTTTGCAAGTAGACTCACTTAGGTAGAGCGTCAAGGCTTTGCCAACCGATTTGATAGTCCTTCCTATTAAATGTTTAATTAAAATTAGCGTATACATTAATATTTATTGATTAATATATTATATATATTTGTCTTACTTTATATTAAATATATTAACATTTCCTTTCTCTACATCTCTACATATTTACATTCTCGCATACACGTTACATAAATGAGCTCATAAATAAAACAGCGCAGCCGAACTGATTTTTCCTCGCGTTTTCCACCCAATGGCAGCTTGTAGCACCTGTTCAGTTACTTCATTACGGAGGGCAATGTGTCTCTTTATATATTTGTTGCGTTATTATGGACTCTGTCCGATTCGAATGAGAAGCGACTAAGCGATGGCGGAGCGATGTGCATGTTTTAAAAAACTAGCATATCTTAAAATTGTAAGTACACAAAGGGTTGTTGGCGAATATGTACTGAGACATTTCTTAATATATTCTCCAGACTATGTTAATAAAACTTTAAAATACAGTTCAACGTTATTTGACA
>DWTO01004696.1:0-11318 GCA_018244755.1 Jemadia pseudognetus
CGACACGGACGCTCCCACTAAATATAGCACGAAGTGAACGAACGACCACTGCGAATAAATCCTTTCTCCCAATGGTCGCCGCGTTCGTTGTTACGACTTGCTCAATTGCCTGGCTCTTTGTTCTTCAATGCTGTCAGTGGTATTACTATAATACAGCGGTCTTGCTGTGCACCAAGCGCTGTCCACCATGTTGTTAGCAGTATGGTTATAAGACAAACGGTGTGATTAAACAATCCTTGTTATGGTTTGCTAAATATACAAAAAACTCTTTGTTCGTGAATTCTGTTATCGGTATTACTATGTTATAATTCCGTATTTGAGGGTAGAGGCGCACGTAGCGGTAATCATAAAATGTGATAAAGTGATTTTCTAAATATTAAATGTAAAGAAGCGTAACACATTTGTAAAGATTGAGACATTTAGCACGCGGTACTTTCTGCCTACCACGTAAAGGACAAGGCGTGATAACAACAATAATAATCTGGCTAATACAAATCGTAAGGTCGTGTCGTGATCGTACATGTAAAAACCACGAAGCCCGGTGTGCGCTACGCTAAGATTTTGTTTTGAAAGGAACGACGGAATATTATTGAATTATGTTCTCTGTAGTAAGTCACTCGATCACTGCCAATAAAACTCTCTATCCCGGCCGCTGCACTTGCGTGTGTTGTTACAGTATCCGTCATTGTTTATCTATCTGTTCCAGAGGAGAGATACAAAGTGTATACGCATAAGTTACTTGGCTTGTACTATTTTGTTAACTGAAGACAGCAGCCAACAGGAAGGCACCTGACTTCAACTAGGACTGTGTCAGTTAGCATAATTAGTATAATTTTTTAATTTGGTTTTAAATAGAATACCGGATTGCGGGAATAGTGACCGTTAGTAAGCGTTATTAGCATGGTGTGTACCTACATGTTAGTGTGAGCGCAATTAGTAATGAAGAAGTAATTATTAAAAATTATTGAACTGACAATATTTAATTTGGTATTTAATTTTGGACTGCCTTGGTACTCGAATGCTAATCGACAGGCCCAGTTCGGGTTTGATTTCCGGGCCGGGTGCTATAGGATTTTTCTAGGTTACATTTTCTACTAGAAAATAGATTAAGATAGAAAATAAATTAGTTAATTTAAAGAATAATTTCATTTTATCGTGCATCAAACACTTAGGGCGCAGTTGCGTTCTGAGAAACACCACGCATGCATAGAAAAAGCTTATTCACCGTTTTTTTAAAGCATCCTAGGTTGTTTCTGAAAACACATACGCCAATAAATTGTCCCCACTCCTTTGCCACCTGGATAAGAGACGTGACACTAATGCTTCCATTCATCTGTCAAACTTGAGGAGTCCACTGCTGGATGTGGTCTCCTCCTAATCGCCGCAACTTCATCCGGTTATGGACCTTTCGATCCAGCTTTATCTGCCGCCTTCTTCACTTCCTCAGACCATCTGGTAGGATTGTAAAGCAGTGCGTTTCTTTCACAGTGACGTGGTCACCAAAGTGAATCAACGATCAAGTTGGCTCAAATGTATATCAATCAGATACTATCCTTTTAGTTGTTTCGGTCGTTACAAATGCGGCCTCGCGCGCCCGGCCGAGCGCAGTACATCGCTCTCCTCCCGATACACATACGTCGACTTTTCAGGACGACAGCGACTTGAGCGAAAATAAGAAAAATGGGTTTTCTTATTGCTCCAAACGCGTCGCCCTTAGCCATTTGTTATTAACGCATGTACTGCCAATTGTAGAAGAGGAATATAAACGAAGAGGTTTATAAAGATACTTGGCTTTCGCTATTTTCTGCTTAGTCTGGACGATGACTGGCGTGGTGTTTCACGATAATAATGTAGAATATCGCTGTGGTATATAGCGTTAAAACACTTGAAGTAGTAAAAAAAAATTTATTTTAAAATATAAATTTGAAATCGCTTAAATATTTATGAATTATTATCGCGCTCAAGGGCGTCCTATGTCCAGCAGTGGACTGGAACAGGCTGATGATGATTTATGAATTTATTTGGGATATATTTCCGAAGCGTTATGATATGGGGTTTTGCATGAAACGCATGAAAAGAGCCTTCCTACAATACCGGCAGCGTATTGGCAAGTTCTTTGGTTTTTCCGTAAGGAACGCTGGTCACTTGCCTGCATTGTCTGATTGCCAGATTAAATTTATTAAAGAAATTAATATCACTTTTTAATGATATAATAATGTATGTACATAATATATTGACAGGTCGCGGATCGTAAAAACTTAAGTATATGTGAAACGTATGTATTGATCTTTGAAAAACCACTATGCTTTAAATATAATCCCATCGAGTTATTCATTATAGTTACATCGTTACTTCGCGTACATATATTACCACGAAAAGATATCGTTAACAAGCCGTCCTTGGTTAGACAGAACAAATCCGACGCGTCCGAACGCCGCGTCACGTCACGTCGCATCGACGATGGACGCGGCGACGCGACGGAGCCCGTTTATTTATTTATCGGACACATAATGCGCTAACCGTACACGATAACGGAACAATGAGTGTAAACTGGCCGCGCGGATACCTACAACATTAGTGTACACACAGATACGCTTATCTCTCAGTGTCAATACTCTTTTGTACCAGAGATATGGAAGTCTATTTGCCCTTAATGCGCCCAACGCATTCTTCGATGTTGAATAACCTGATGACAATGAACTGACCCATAAATCGCTTAAACGATGGTTCGGCACTTCGACTATTTTCTTCTTATACAAAACCAGACAAATTATTGACCACATTATGCCGAGGCATGCTTGGTATTTTAAACTATGTAGGAATGCTCATATTTATTTGCATATATTAAATTATTTCTACCGGTTTACGCGATCATGATTATAATCTCGTGTAAGTTGGTATTTTCTTGTAACCGAATTACTATAAGGCGTGTACATTTAACTTGTGGATATTTTAAATTAATCTTTGCATAGATAAACAGATCTGAATAACAGTACAAGTGTTAACAAATTATAATTCATGTAATTCTTATTGTTTTAAACGGAAATTTTAAATATTTTGTAATATATGCACGCACAATTTGCTTTATTAGGGTCATGGATTTCTTTGCTGTTTTTCTTTTAGATTCATAACAAATGATAACATAAGATTTATTGGCTTTTGTGGACACTAATACAATTTATCGTCAGCATAAGATAAGAATGAATATGCTAATTATTATAATGTTAATGAAAATTAAATAGAACTCTTGACCTTTAGCCGTTATGGGCGTGATATGAGTCTACGTATTTTGTGATGCTTCCCGCCCGGTTAGATAATGGACTGTGTTAAAATTTCTAAAACTGATTCAACTGTGGACGCCATTCTATGTAAGCATATAATATTTACTACATCCGATTATCACTGAGAGTAGCAAGTATTTACCGCACTAAGACATATATTGAGAAATCTAATCTGAAAATCTATCAAATTTAGATTAATAGAGATTTCTCCAATACTTCTGGTACTTACTACTAAACTACCGTCTAAAAATAAACCAGTTCCTGATAGTGTATATAAGAAAACCAAAATCATGCAATCCATAGGACTCGATCAAGGAATGACACGAAAACGAATTTCCCCATAAACCTACGACTTTTCTGTAAATGTTTAACATGATCAAGATCAACTAATACAACTGTGTCTTCTCCGCGTTTAATATTGAACACAGCGTTGTAACATTTTTATAACTAAATATAGCACTTTGGATATTAGGTACAAATTCGATTACTGAATGTTATAAATACGATATATCTACCCGGTAAAGGACCCGACCGTGATGGTATAGTAATTTTAAATTGCGATGTAATCTTATAATAATATTTGTTTATTTGCGGTCCGCTATAACTTTCGGAAACATATTGTTTGAAAACCCAACGTAATATTATATCAGTTTAGTTGTTTTTCATAAACTTGAACTAACGACATTATAATAAAAATAGTATGTATTCGCTGTAAAATGTTTATTCCTTTACGTTATTTTGCAATAGTTGGGTATAAGTGCAACAACATTTATATTTCAATTTAAATTGTCGAAATATTTTTAATAATAATAGTACTATTCAGTCTCGTTTGAGATCATCTATCGTAAAAGCTACATCCATCATACAAAAAGTTAAAATTTTGGTGTTGTGTTAATGTAGGAACTTTTTCATTACGTTATAACGTAACATCACGCCTGTAATCACGTTTCGCCATTACGTTTACGTACCATTATGGGATAGGCGGTAAATTCATTATATTCTAATATCCAATTATGTGGTAAAATATTTTTGATGCACTAGTCTGCAAGTGATCTTAATAATAAACTCTTTATAATGTTGAGTATAGAAAGCTCAACAGTCCGACGGCCACCGTAGTTCATTTATCAGCATGACCTTCGCAAGAGCAGATTGATAAGAGATAACAGACTCCGCTTCTGTAATGCATATCGATAGAAATATACCAATTTTATCTATTCGCCTTTCCTTTCCTATCACTAGAATCCGTAAGAACATGTTTATATAATAGTCCACGAATGCACGCAATAGGTCCATAATTACTAACTTAATTTGTCTGATTACGTAGTGCGTGTGTTGTAAATCATATATCAAGTGATCGGCGGGCGGCGGCCGGCGCGGCGGCGCAGGCGGAGCGAGGCGGGCGTTTTGCGCAAGAGTGCCGCCGACGGGAAGTCAGCTGTGCGCTGCTAACGATACTCCGCAGAGGGGAGCAGCCGCACCGTGCCCACGTCTGCTCACACCAATTTATTACGTACATACGTCACTGCTCCAACAACCTTGTTTTAATTACCGGCTCGCATCCACTCATTGACAATCGACATTTCAATTTACAACATGATACCGTTTTCACGGAGCGTGCTCGCCCAGCGAGCGCTCGTTATTGCAGCAAACCGACACTATTTATCAACAGGCTCGTCGAACGTCTTGTTGCACCGGTAATAACCTAGCCGCTCGTCGGGGGAAATCGCCGGTCATTGGCAACCGATAGGGATGCGCGATCCGCACACTTGATCCATCGGGAACTGATTTGCGAGCGACTCGAAATAGACACGTAAATTGATGGCGAGCGCGTGCATGCAGAGATCGATCGCACTCACCGTGCGCTCGCGGGCAGGAGGCGCGCCGGTCAGCTGAGCGGTGCTCCGGGGTGACGTGCGAGGCACTCGTGGCGGCTGCCGAGCACTGGGCGGGGAGCCTGTCTGCGCCGGCCGGCACTGGACGGGGTTGCACTGCACGCGAGCTCCGGCCTCGGATCACGGAGAGCACACACACACGTTCTGAATGCGTCAAGCGTAGGCGACTTGCATCGCGTCTCTCGCGTACTAGCAGCGAGAGTGTCGGCGAGCGACTGAGTACCGGAGGCGACGTAGCGCGCGGGGGCCGCCGCCAGCACCCGCGCCGCCCCTCGCCGCCCACTTCCTCCGATGAATGACAATAATGGAAGACGTTCAACTCGCCCGCAAACCGAATAATATGAATCATTGCATTGGGGTGCAGCCCCGCCCGAGTCCGGTCCGCAAAACTCTGACCCGCTCCTCGCTGCCGTAAATATTCATGAAGGGCCAGGCAAAGTATGTTTCTGCAACCTTTACGCTGAACTTTGACAAACTTAGAAAAAGCACGTCGCGATTGCCATTTATGCAATTAGTTGCGAGTGGTAAGAACCCAGAATTACTTTGTTACATAAATGTTTAGGTTTTAGGTTTCTAGACGCGCTCATACTCTAGGTAGAGTTCGCAATTAGCAGGTTCACATGGCAGACAGCGGGCAGCGTGCGGCGCGCTTGCGACGCCACTAATCTTATCTGCACTAATCTAATCCGGCGCGACGCCCTCTCTCGTGTTTTCTTCCAATTGCGTCCACTCAAGGTAAATTAGAGGTTCTCTCCTGGGAGTCCTCACTGTGAGTTCGATGTACTTTAAGAAAAATTTAACAAAAATATCACAAAAATACAGAGGCTAAAACTTTTATATATGTATACGAGTATATTTAGGTGCAGAAAACAAGGTGCGCAGTTGATGTTTAGGTCCATTAACTCTTATGACGAATAGACATTTATAACATAAGACACTAAACATTTGCCTGAAGTCGTTATATGCAGTATCTTTTTGCAAATTTCCGTTCTGTATGCTTTCGTAAGATTAGACCCTAGCGACTTCCTCCAGCTAGGGTAGTGAATTACGAGAACTTAATGAAATTTAAGCACGGAAACAAGTGAGAATTATTGTTGAGAGATTTTAGATTGAAATCTTTCCCAAGTTGCAGAATGAAACTTATATGCATATCACATATAATCACATATAATTGTTTTAATGCCACTGTTTATACACATATAAAACTTGCAAGATTTTTCACACGACATTCTTTAACTCTCACAAGTTGAAACTCTGCTTAAACATGTTGCTTATATACAAGAAAATTTGAAGAGCCAACTACTACACACAAGTCTGAAGGGTAACAATGCGAAAGATTTATTTACCAACACCCTAAATCGGAGGTGAGAAGCGAACGCGAGGTTGCCTAGCGAGCCGACTTGCGAAAAATTGGACATCAAGAACAACGTCCCGGCCGCTGTCGCGATACGGAGAGTTATTTTATTTTGTCGGATCCTTAAAGTTCATCTCGTCTAGACCGGTTCACCCACGCCCACGCCCCGCACAGATTTCTGCATCTTGCAACCGACCCGCCATACAAGTTACTTTATTTCCCTTTTTATCCTTTTGCAAACCTCCGTGATATTGGCCTCTCCATCGTGTTAATAGTGAGACGATTCGCCACGCAGAATCCCTTTGGAATAATCTGCTAAGCTGCGGTCTAATTGCAGGCGTACGAGCCCTTTTACGATTTTTAATTAAAACCTAACTCGTACCTATGAGTTTTTATAATTGTTTTAATAAAATTGTTTTTTTGTCAAAATATTTCCATAGATATTTTGTTCTACATAAATTTGATACCATAAGACCCTACGGTCTAATGCAGCAATGACATAAAATTACTTAATGTTTTTCTACATCATGTTATATGACTATAAAACATTTCGCTTTCTTGAAAACATCATCATTTTTCAAAGAAAATACATATTAACCTTTACAATAACGAATTAAATTTCTTACACGAAAATGTAAATAAAATTGTCCTAGACTAAATACGAGTATATCAATGTGCCATTGATTAATGCTTAAAAATACAGAAAGCGTGCATGTAATTGTGTTCGTCTTAAATTTTATGCAACTACAGACATCGACCTAAAAATCATCAAGCGGCGAATATCAGCACATATCCGCGTGATTCTACAAAACACCGTCCCAGCGATCTGCGTTGAGACCGTCCCGGGAGCGATTCCACCGTCACACCCAAAAGAACTCTATTAAATTATAATGGCATCCTTCACAAAAAATATAGTGCACACAAATTCACGGTTCACAAATAATATGTACAGTGGCATAGAAGAATTACAAGTACGCCAATGAGGATATAAAGCGACAAAGTATTATAACGTACGTACGTGAACGTGGGCTGCTTTGTAGGCGCCCTACTAGAGGGGTGCGGGTAAAATATTTAATGGCTTTGTACGGCACCACACTGTTTCATGAGCAAGGAATATGCGCAAAATGAAATTGCGTCCGAAATAATGAGTATTAAATTGATTTATTATTGGAATTTAAGACATAAGACAACGCATCATCAACACTATTTTCAAACCTTTTACCTTTCCACCGTTATACATAATACATAAGTCTCCCGTCAGAATGAAAAGCTTTAAGGCCATAGTCTACCACGCGGACCAAGTATGAGTTGCTGACCAACGCGGGTAGGTAAAGTTGCCACAAAAGGATATTTATGAAATCTAATATGAGATTAGTCTACAAAAAGTTTGGAAAAATAAGGTATGATACTGGTGTATCTGTACGTCTTACTATTCATACTTACTCAAAGTAAACTTTAGAATAGGTATGATATTACATAATTTTAAATAAATAAGCATTTTAATACACCACCTACCTACCCTATATTGTATTGTAGCAGAATTGTAACAGTAGAAGAAAAATTATTAAGTTTAAATTCTTTAAGCACGAATGATGAATTAAGAAGTTTCACTTCAGGTCAATACCTAAGGATAGAAATATTTGGCTCTTGGAATACTCTGTCTTCCGGGTATGGATTGTTTCGTGACTAATGTAATAATATGTAATAACAACATATAACTGAACAATAAAATATTCCGAAAAACCATTTTTATCGTAATAAAATAATACATATTAGTTTCTATTTTTTTATGAACCGTCAACAGACCATATTCAGGTCGTTTGCAAAATATGTCACAAACCTAATATTTCAATGATGTATGATAAATTATTAGCAGAAAAATATTTTCCTTTCGTACAAAATACGTAGGTAAGTGGTCTTCATTAGACAGATATGGATCCTTTGCATTACCTCGGCTCATTTATCAAGCCTTAAACCGGGTAGCATGTTGTTGACAAGCTGTTCATTTCTCAACTCTTATTGCTAGCTAGTAGAATATTATTAAATATTTGGTCTTCTAAATACTATAAAAATTTCAAAGTACACAAAATTAAATAAGAAAACCACGGAATTTAAAAATTTTCATTATTATGTGTACCTATATATGATTAATAATATCGTTACACAAACTCTACATATGAATGTATGCTCTACATATTAATATTTTTACTTGTCGATGAATTAATACCACTTTAAATAGACAATCATACAATAAACAGTAACGCAATCGCATCGTACCTATCGAGGAAACCATTGTATCGTCTGTTCATGTTAAATTTCATTGAAATGCCATCCAATATAACTGTCTTGTAATTAATGATTCGCTTATATAATGGCAATATAACATGAATGATGCAGCGATGATGAATGCAGGAGAAAGTCAGGTTTGTAAAAATGGAGATATTTTGGATTTGGTGATATGTACCTATCCTCTGAGGGAGTTGATATAATGATAGACTTGATGATATAATGAAAATAATTTTACAACTTAAATGATTCAGAGGAAAATGATCTAAATTTGCAGAGGCAAGCGATAACAAAACCGCGAAATTGGATTTCGCGATATAATCTGGAGTTGGTAGTGACAGGGCGGACAGGCGCGACCTCCGATGTTTTTGCGCCTCGATCCTGCCTTGTCCGATCCACGACGATTAACGGAAAGCGAGACAAGTTATAACATTTGTGTCCAAGAACTAGCTAATCTTTATAGATTATTTGCACATAATACACTAATCTTTACAGAATACAGTAAATATTTCTATAAAACGTCTTTTGTTTTAAGTATTTTAAGTTTTACTTGTGTGTCCTGATATGTCCTACTTTTTATGTGCTCCGGAAATATCACTCACAATCACTTGGACTATGTCGAATGCCACAATTTCTTAAGTTTTTGTATAACATCTCTAACTATTGAGACGCCACTGGAAGCTTTTATAAATGACTTCTACATATTTGATAAACAGTGCTAATTCTTTATATTCGTAATGATTTTATTTAAAACTTGTGATCAGGCTTTTTAATCGAGAATTTCACCTTAGTTTTATTCAAAAAGAAGCGAGTTAATATGTAGAATAAAACTAAAAATCTATTATAAATAGGACAAAACATCGCCCGTGATACAATCATATGCTATATGCTATGTATTCTACTACATAGTTCCATGTCAGTGGTACGACAAGCGCCTGGAGTCGCCACGTTCCTCCAAAGCCTTCTCAAAACTATGCGATGTAGTTGTAAAGTTGCGAAATCCCCCGTTACATACTTTAAGTTGCTCGCTTCAGTTTTCCTGCTTTGTGATGAAAATGTGTTATCGCCAGTGGGTAGCTATTTACAAATTATATTTAATTATACATAAATATGTTAACAGTGTGTTAAGCTTGATAACTCCTATATTAGTTATTATGAAAGGTTATGGTTCTTTTATTATTAATAATATTTACTAAGTATTTTATTGTTTATTCAATACGTTCTTTATGGATATACTACCATCAAAGATGTGATAAAAATATCATATGAACAATTCTTTGAAATAAACTTAGTATTATTTCTCAAATTCGTGAATTCCACGTCGGCTAAAGTAAACGTAAATTTTAATAGTACATCAAACCAATCACCATTAAATCTGTACATTTAATATCCACAAAGCAATGAACCGTCTCTTTATTGACAGGTAAATCAAATGGAGTCGGCGCTCGCGACGAAATAAATTGTCTGTGTAATATTATGTATTTATTTATCATATGTCAATCTTCACACTGAATGCCTTGTATAATATACGTATTTATACAATGACATTGGAATTGAAAACCTAATACCCGTTATGTATAAATATCACTCTATTGAAGAGCTTATAAAATGGCGGTTTGTACCTACTTGTTAGTTATGTACCAGCTTAAGTAATTTGGGTGTTTTCGGAAATGCCCAACCAGTATGGGACCTATCCGAAGTTCTTCTTCACGAGCTCACGGCGGTCGCAGGGGGATCATGTTGAGGATTTTAAATAATAATGTGTATAAAGAAACTCACGAAAGGTTTAATAGTAGGATTTGTAAATATAATAGTGGCTCGGAGTCTGAAAATGTGACCAGTGCACGGCAATCGTTTCACCACCTATTCCATAATGGGATGTAAACGCAACTGGTGAAATGTGGTAGTGTACTATATTCCTCTGCCTCTCTCGTCAGGGATTAGAGGCGTGATGTTACGGTGTTTTTAATATAACACCTACGAGTTGTTTGTACATATGTATGAAAAAATCTTCATCATGACAACTAGAAATAACTGCAAACTAAT
Source organism: Jemadia pseudognetus (assembly GCA_018244755.1). Classification (NCBI taxonomy): domain Eukaryota; kingdom Metazoa; phylum Arthropoda; class Insecta; order Lepidoptera; family Hesperiidae; genus Jemadia; species Jemadia pseudognetus. The sequence continues at coordinate 10,860 of DWTO01004696.1, forward strand.
TATCTCTAAATGTCCGGTCTATAAATTCAAATAAATTCAATTATTAGCTTAATTGAAGATTGGTTAGTCATCAAACCACAAGTGACCAGGACTTGTATACCTACAAATGACCGATATAACGAGACATTGGTAGGTATGTTTGGAGAGAATTTTGTAAAATACATAGGTACACATACAAATGTATGTCATGTCATCACTTCTTTTGTCTAGAAAACAAAGACTACGGATTATTAAAAGCAACGATCCTGACAAATTTCTTTCAAATCCTCTCTTATCCCCAACGTAATCTTGTATGCTTGTCTGTTTATGATAATTTTATTTACTTTAAAGTTCCTTAGAGAATTATTATCAATGTCATCAGCTGTTGGACAAGAGTATCCTTACAAAATATAAACGGCTCAGGTCGTAAGCTGCACACCGTCCAAGTGCGGATTGGATTGGGGTAGCGGGAAATTAGAG
>DWTO01004697.1:0-11316 GCA_018244755.1 Jemadia pseudognetus
CCGGGCACAAATCCAGACTCCGAGACACTACTAGAAAATCTAAATTAGAATAATTCTATAGTGCCCGACCCGGGAATTGAATCCAGGACCTCTTGATCGTCAGTCGCGTGATATTAATGATGATGATATTAATAATGATGACATTAATGACGATGATATTAATGATGATGACATTAATGACGATGATATTAATGATGATGATATATTACGATATTTTTTCACTGTATATAATACCAGTTAATATGTTGACTTGCGAAAGTACAAATTTACTTAATGAAACCCTGAAATCCCTTCACCGTTGTTTAAAGAAGTTAAACATTTTAATATCTTCTATTGAAGATTACTTTATCAATAGCGTAACGAACTTTGCGGCAAATACTTCGTTTATATTTAAATCGCGCACCCCTTCTAAGGCCCCCAGGCCAACCATTGCATGGCATTTCTCATATATATTCTTCGTTTATTCTCCATTCAAACGTTGTGTGGCAGAGATCGCGACCAGCGATAAAACATTTATTACACTAGCAACGTGTAGAGGTTGAATTATCTGAAATACTTGTTCCTTATTTGGTATAAATTGCATTTGCATGTTTGTATTATATAAATAAATGAAAATAATGAGTATCTTTAGACATCTCCGCATGCGATCATCTGAAGAAACTTATTGTTACATAGCGAACAAAGTTTCAACAATGTTTACGTAAAATCCTTTAAGTTAAATTTAAAATACTTACCTACCTTATTTTTGAAACAACCCCATGATGTTTAAATTACATTTGCATATCAAAGATAATAGGAAAGATACATAAATGTATACAGGCATAACAAGGGGACGATAGACAATTTGTAATGAGCAGGTAAAGCGTTGATAAAGTTCCCGGAAATGAAAACTGAAAGCGAATGAAATCGGAAATGGTATGGGAGGCGGGCGGACGGACACGGCCGCTCCAGGGAAATGAAAACTCTGTAACTAGGGTACTAGGTATTAGATAGAATATCGAAATAGCTCCTGTATATTTTGCCTGCCTCGTTGGTCGTGTTGATTGCAAGTGCGACTGACTATCGGGAGGTCCCGGGTTCGATTCCCGGGTCGAACACTACAAAAAATTTCTAATTTAAATTTTCTAGTTGTGATTCGGAGTCTGGATATGTGCCCGATGCATGGCGATAGGCTCACCACAGGATTTCTTCTAACTTTAAATGCTAGTAAAAAACCCTAGTCGCTTGCCCCCTATTGATCACGGTGATACTACACGCCTCCGCTATCTCTTCGGCGATTACAGGCGTAACTTCCGTTTTAATTGGATATATTCTAACTATATACTTCTACAAACGTAACTGGTGAATTGTGGGAGTGTTCTACACTCCTCTGCCTACCTCTTCGGGGATAACAGGCGTGACTACGTACGTTATTTCTAATGTTAATGAATTTTTATTGGATTTTGGGTTCGGGTGTGTTAATAGGTAATAGTTAATGTGCCCAATGTTATGTTTGAAGGAGTTACAGAGAGCGCTCGCTCGTTGTGTCCGCTAAGCGCGCGACCCTGTCCGCGGCCGGCCCGCGGCTGCTCGTGTGCAATGATCGATATAAATTCAGGCGTCATTTATTGTGTCGCGTCACATTCGCCGGACACACCGGAACAAGGGGACCTTCCGGGTCTACGATGAGCCCTCGCAGCATCAGGTGCATGAAGTTCTTCTTGACACTCATCAATATAATATGCATCGTGAGTATAGTCTTTCTTTGGTTGAAATTTTCTCTTCTTCGTATTTTGACTACTCTTTTTCTCACCCCCAATATTTTCAGCCTTACTCCTCTCAGACCTATTTCCCTCACCCCTATTCCTTTCACCCGTACTGCACTTGGCCCTGCTATTTTCTCGGTTTGTATTTTACTCAACTTCTTACAGAAGGTTATACCTATGAACTATTCTAACATTTGGGATGCAATATGCATTCTGAATATATCTCTTCTTTTTTGATTTTTTTTTTGCCTCGTTGGTCGTGTTGGTCGTAACTGCGACTGATCTGACTGCGACGATCAGGACGTCCTGGGTTCGATTCCCGGGTCAGGCACTATAGAATTTTTCTAATTTAGATTTTCTAGTAGTGTCTCGGCGTCTGGTGAATTGTGGGAGTATTTAACGCTCCTCTGCCTATCTCTTCGGGGATAACAGGCGTGATGTTACGTTACGTTGTTTGAAATTCTAAGTTTTTGTATTTTCAATCTCACTCCTCTCACCCCTACTCCTTTCTCTCCTAATATTTTTAATTTTCTACACTTCATTTCATTTTAAAAGTTCTTTTAAAAACTCATTGTTATAAACTATTCTGGACATTTGAGAGTGACATATTTTGTCATGGTCAATGTATTCGTGCATGTCGCAGATTGTATTGTATTAAATATGCTAATAGATTTTAAGACAGTTTTTACTCGTGCATAGGATGATTTTTGAGAATGTTGAATTTGGTATGATCCTAAATTCTACTACTACTATTTAATCTTCAAATATATATGCAGATTGCGTTGGGAACTATCCAGCGAAATCATTCCGTTACAATGTTCTAAGTGATGTGAAGTTTGAAACGCAATTCAAAGAAAGTCACCGAACCGACAAGTTTCCACAGCAGGCGCGATCGACAGTAAGATTTAAATAGAGTTATTGATTGTTAGTTAAAAGTACTCCAACGACTGGTGAATAATAAATAAAGGTGCGCTCATTCTCTGTACATGTGCGTTCGTATACGGCTCTGCGTAATTCTTCACAATCGACGTTTTCGTCGTTCTATTTTATGAGACATGGCGTCACTTATCAATATAAATAAGGTTAAGGTCATACCGTGGCAATTCAAATTAATGCATTGATTAAAAGACTTTTGTGGTTGTACAGAGGTATCAAAAAGAAGAAAAAAAACCGGTTTCAGTTTTATCTAATAGCGTCTAAATTCACCTTCGTCTCCGGTTCAAATTCCTGACATCGGTAACCTCATGGCGACAAATTTTATTTTATGTAGTTATATGAAATATTCACCAGATTTTTGGACTGGGCTTGACGACGGTCTGCGTGATCAACCTAAGGCAGCGGGAGCGCAGTCCTGATCAGCAGGCGGCTTTGTCTCACGGCGTCCTCTCGTTTCTGCTGACAGTAGGGCTCGGCTTCGTGGGCACGGCGGTGCTGGGTTGCATTGGAGCGTTGCGCGAACATGTCAAGACGCTTTACGTGGTAAGTTTCGACAGTATAGGAATAAATATCATAATACATTATATTCAGATTAAAAACACATGTTATTTGTATTTGTTGTTAGTTGAATTAAACGCATATTGTACAATTTAATAATTCTAATATGTATCGACAAATACCTGTTGACGTCAAATCTTTTGTTATAATACCTCACCTAAATGGTATTTGTGTATTTATACATAACCTTATTCCCCAGTGCATAATAAACAATTTTACTTTAGGCAGTTTCTGTCGCGTCTATACAAAAAGTATGAAATAAAATGTGAAGTCATTTTGCATATACATAATTCAGTACTTTGCAATTATATGCTTACCAAGCCTTGATTTTTCTCACTGTATTGATGAAGCAATATAGAAATGGACAAAATTGTTAAAAGCTAGAAGACTTACGTTTAATTAACTCACTAGAAGACCAAAGATCGAACAGTAATACCGCTGTTTCAATTGTAGCACGCCTGTTTCTTCATATTCCTGGTGTCCGTCGAAGTGGTGGTAGGGGTGGGAGGTGCTGTGCTGAGCGCGTGGGTGGGTGGGGCCAGTGAGCTTCGTCTCAATTTCTACAAAAACTCTACACTTGAGGACAACGGGGTGAACGACTCTGCACTATGGGACACTTTGCAGTCTCAGGTGATCAGCTTCCTATGTAGTTAATTCATTTATTATTCTTTCTTCTGTTAAGTACTAGTAGAAAAGCGTAATCTACGTCTACTAAGCCCGCTATTCTTCAAATAATTGAACAAGAAAAAGTACATGACATTAATTTTTTTTAGTATCAATTTGGAGTTGAGTCAAATTAAATTGGTACTGACTTACTAAACAGTAACTTATTAAGTCAGTAAGTTTGACGCCCTGTAATAAACGCATCAGGAAACAACATTGAAGATTTAGGGTAATTTAATAAATGATAAACTTCTATAGTATAACAAGAAACAGTGATAAAATTTGATGTGAAAGTAATAAATATTTTGATATGTACGTTGATAAAATGTTTGTGTGTGATAGAATCAGTGCTGTGGCGTCGAAGGGCCACAAGATTATGTAGTCCTGCAACGCGACATCCCCCCCTCGTGTTGCGCGCACGCACACTCGCTCCGGGAAGGAGGCGCGCGACGTCACTTGCATGCCACCTGCATTGCCGAGCGGACGTTTTATACGCAGGGCTGTGAAGAGATTTTACGTCAGAAGAAATCGTTCAAAGGACACATCTTCATCGCTACTGGCGTAATTTTTATTCTTATGGAGGTATGTACATAATCAATACAATTGATTGTATTGTTTTTGTTTAATACAACAGTTAAAGGATAAAATATGAAATTATTCTGAACATCCGGTGTTTGAAATTTTATATAGAACATGGTAAAATACTATACATGTAAAAAATACCACAGCCGTTGTTCAGGGAATTCATTTTATGTTGTAAAACAATATTTTCTTAAAATATCCCACAGTTTAAAGAAAAAAATGGAATCCGATATTTCTTTGCAGATTATCTGTATAGTTTTAGCTCTATGGATGGCAAGTACCGTGAGAGTAGAACGTCGGAAGCTTCGAGAAGATTTGCAAGCGCATTTTGAAAGTTAACTGCTTTATAAGTTGATTAATATTCTGTAAACCTTTGCAAGCTTATAGACAGTGTCTTAGAAGCAGGTAAAATTAACTATAGTTACAATACTTTAGAAGTATATTTATAAGTAAGTATGGCTTAAGCACTAAAGTTAAACATAGTAAACTTTTGTAAGTAGTGTAGTAGTATAAACTTGAAAGTAAATCTTTTTTAAACAAATTTTGGGTTCAGTGGCCTTTTTGGTAAAATACACTTTGAGCACTTATGGGTATACGGGTTATTAGTTAAACCGTCTGTCGCGAAGTTTTAAATTTTAGACAATGTGTCCCACAAGGTTTAACGACTGTTAATTTAATTATGCTAGTCAATAATGTCATATTTACGTTTAACTTTATTAATTGTTAGATACACAATGTATAAAGATTATGAATGTTATTAGAAGATTTCATATTGCATTTCACCCCCGCACGTCCTCGTTCTGATCGGGTGGTGTATGCTTGTATATATGTTTAAATGCACTGTAAGATTATGTAATTGGACCAATGTAAAAAGTTAATTTTAGATTGATTTCGCACATTTGAATGTCAACGAGTATACATAAATGCAAAGTAGCATATATACCCGTAAATAGTATTTTGATCTAAATTTAGAGTTGATATTATACATAGGTAAAAGTTTAAGTACATACATATATTTCGATATATTCAAACATTATAAATCTATTTAACGTTACATTTACCTAAAATATATTGAAGTGGAAGATATATATTTTTAAGCATTTCTCTATATTACGTGGATACACTTTACTATACTTTATTTGCGAAAAAAAGAAACTAACAAACTCGGTTTGTTTGTGTAGTGTTAGAAAAATTATGACTATCGTAGGTACTGTAGCGTAAGTAATGGTCAAGTTTGATACCATTATAATCCGAATTATGATTGTGGTTTCTGTGTAGGTGCCGCATAGGAACTATCTATATCTCTCGAAATTCATGAGAACTGTTATTAGTATCTAGGTACCTTTGTACTCTTTGTAAGTCACGGCATAATTACTTAATAATAATTATAGGCACTGTTTAAAAACACATTTACTTGTAGAAATAATTTGTACAATGAAAAGAAGGTTACAGACAATAACGTGAATTAGCTTAGACATTAGAATTCTTTATATTTTCATCAAGCGGCTCCCCAATGCACTTAAATTGCTGAATGAAGTTCCGTAATGTAATATGCATATCAACAGTTTCGAACGCTTTTGCAATATCTGAGAGAATTCGACATATTTATTTACTATTCATATTCGACATACACTATCAGTCAAAAATGATGATATGAACGGAACAGTGTAGGCGCCAAGAGAGTCCAAGGTGGACTATCTTGACCAAATAGGTCAGATACTAGCTAGCTATGGGAACTGCAGAACTGTCACCAATATCCGTCTGTCTCAAATAGAATTTCAATAACGTGTTGATGTTAATATGTAGTTTGGATTAATTTGGATGACGGGGTACTACGAACATTTACAGTGTTAATGTCATTAATTGACAGCAGGACAAATACAAAACATAATACAAATACAAAATATAATACAAAAGTAACGCAGCAATTACTGTGTCATTAACATAAATTTACCAAAGATTGTTACTATATCTTAGTTTTCAGTTGTCAATTTTACGTACAGCATAATATACAGATTTGTATAAACCTATGTGTGTAATATATATTTTATGTATGTAAAATAATTTTATGTAATATAAATGTATGTAATACAAATTTATGTCATATATAATAATAATAATAATATACATATATGTTATCCGTTACGGGGTGGAATAAGAATCCGTTCCCGACCCCGTGCTGGGACACGGCTGACGTAAGCGGCGACCGAGCCCGGCGCTGGCAGCTGGCAGAATTGCGCAGCTTACTTAAGCACTGCTAAATGCCCTAGTCGCTTTCGGACAGCATGTAGGCAGCACGAGAAGCCAGGCTCTGCGCCCCGCAAACCGCATGCCTTCAAAAACATAAAATTACGCCTGTAACGCCCGAAGATACAGACAGAGAAGTATATGTAGTAGACTCCCAAGTTTCAGCAGTTACGTTGACGTCCAACCGATCTCCAACCCGCATGCCTACAGTGCGGGGATTACGAAATAAATCCCTCAGGGGATTACGAACTAAAATCCCTCAGGAGGGAGGTCTACGATTGATGATGCTTGCTTAGATGCGACATTCTTAATAATAATCTTGCGATTTCATGTGCTCGTAATAATAGCAGTTGCTTCTGTTTTCTCTATTGTACATTTCTAAATATTTCATCATCTTTCATCTTTGTAGTGCTGAATACCGTCCTCGTCTTAGATTGAGAAGGTTAAATGTTATTCATGATTTATTCGTTCTTAACATGTTTGAAACACTTCAAGAAAATGTTAACAATTCGTGCGGGATAACTTGAAACCTTTGTAATGACGTCACAATGGCGTATTTTTGCAGTGCCAAAATTTTCTCTTATCAGATTACTTATAGACTCTAACGAGAATGTTAGCAACAGTATAACTCAGTGAGTCGAATTTATTCTCAATAAGGGTTATATGGATGTTAGTTGTCAGATCTCAACACCTATTCGTATTGTGCTATTTAATGGGATGCCATTTATTATTACGAAAATGAAGGATATTTGAACATACAAGGGATTATATAATATAGCACGCAGGTCTCAAGTTATCGCGCAAGTGCCGTAAAAATAGTCTATTCCATCCGTGTCTTAAATACATATATATATCCGAAAGGTTTAATAAAAGCACAACGCACATTAATTTCAATTACGAGTATTATTAATTATTCTAACGAACGTCAAATAGCTAACCGCTGTGATACTGAGTAGATTCCTAAAATAATGTTTGCATAAAAATTGTATATAGGAAACATATAAAGTAGGTACGAAAATGTATTAAAAATACATACGTAGATTAATTATTATGTTCTTTTTTTCAATATCAATGTATACTTTGAAAGCTCCGCTTCATAAACCACCATGAGTTGCCGATTGCTCCCCGAGCAACAAAGGAATTATAATTTGTTAATTGTAACAAAGAATTTGTAATTGGTCTTCATCGTGATTTTTGTTGAAATACTTTTAATCCAAGTTAGTAGAAACAATGTTGTTTTAATTTGATTTAATTGAATTTCAGGAACTTCTTGTAAGTCTTTTAAATAATTTTGAGTATATTTCAACGTTATTGTCCGTTATTAAATTAGAAGTCAATGAAATCATGTGAACACCGAAATCCTGTACAAAACCTATATATACGTATAACAGTACGACGCATATGTTTTCAACCGTTATTTGATTCGTATTGATATTATTTAAATTATGCTGTGTGATGTCTATATAATTGTACGTATTGTACGATCAATTAATACGCAATCAAAGATTAAATGCATCATTGATATTGTTATACATAATATAATGTAAAAATAGAGTAAGAATTTTAATGAAATAAAATGCAAACCAAGCTTTTGTACAAATATTGCTATCAAATTTTATTGCGATGGAAATTTGTATAATTACATAGGTTTCATTAATTTTAATAGAAATTCATTTTATTGATTAAGCCAAATATTTTAATGATAAAGCATTTATGACTTACGTAATGGTAAATTAGTGCTGAAGTGTTATATTACTCGTATGTATTATTTGTATGTTATGTATTATTATTACGATATAATCTTCTTACAGTTTCTAGGATTTAATATAGATGTTCGATGTTTTTCTTCCCACCCTACGTGAGTTAATTATTAAATATACGAGTAGGTATTATGTGTTTTATCACACGCATTGTTTGTGCTGATTGTGTGATGTATTTTTATATAAGGTTTAGGATTTAGATACTATAGTGCAATAATCATTGTTCCTTAAATAGTACTTGAAAATTTTTCAATGTTTTAATTAAAAATAATGTTTTGGAAACAATTACGAGTACTTTGCAATAGAAAACGGTGTAGAGTAAAATTATATAAATTTTTTCATTATCTTTATATGTACTATTTCGCGGTAGTTTTCAAGTGTACAAACTAATTATCACACAGTTTTACCAATTTGTAAGTTGCAATGAAAAATCACGAATAAAAATATTTCACTACTTCATTGTTTTGTTTTTGTAGACTGACTCTTACACAAATTTGAAATTATGCAATGAGTTGGAAATATAAGCAAACTTTTGCGGTCGTTCTTATAGAGAAAGTTATCATTTTTCGGGAAAGTGATTAACTTTGAAATGAATGAATGAATGGTCATTATTTCAAGAGATGTTGGCGAAAAAATATGTTACACTAACTTCACTGACACAAGTGATAGCAAGCAGTACTTATACAAAAGTTACTGCTATTTTATAGAGATGGACCCTGAGAAACAAATCTGTATTGTAAAGGTCTCGCATAAATAGTGGAATACCTGTCACACATTACACATACAAATATCACAACAGACACACACAGATACACGTGACACAAAGACACACAGACGCACACGTGTCACATACACACATGAGTTTCAGCTGCGAAAAGTAGGTAATGTAGATCCAGTGATACATTGTCTCATCATCATCATCAGTGATACATCATGTTTTCACTCATAAATAAATTTACTTGATTTTGCTTTGTATAATGCAAATATTACGTCTACAGTCATAAGACATATTCCGAATGCCAAAATAAATTTAGAGGTGGGATATTCAATAATAACGCCAATAATAAAAAACAAACATTTATTTATTCGAGAATTTCTTTTTTAACATTTACGTCGCAACACCATTAAATTTTTATTACTCTCAAAGTTACTTATATCATAATTGCTATAGAGAAAAACTATTTAAAATAGATAAAATGTATAATTGAATGCATTCTATTGTGTATCAATAATTCCTATGGAATAATAAATATTAATAGTAAATAAATTAGTCGTCCGCACTGGATTAATTAGTCGTCGCTCTAAAGCTGGCCATACATGAGTATTATGAGATACGAACTAATTCAACAATAGATATCGTGTATTTCAGGCAATAATAAAAATAAAAATGTATTTTTACAAAAGTTACACACATAGTTGCATAATTACGAAGAATCTAAAACAATATTAGTCACCGTACTCAACAAATGGTTTTGCCTGTTTACACAAACGGGTTCGAATCCACTTAGCGTTATAATCATATGTACCTAGTTAGTACATACACATGTTAATAAATTATATTAATTAGATTGAGAAATGAAGAGGCGAAATAAATTAAACAGGACCGTCGTCGTTGGATGTTCCAGTCGCTGCCTAATCCTATGGAAACGGGCTTGAAAATATGTCTGTATATTAGGTACGTGTATTAGAATCTTACAATCATTACATAAAGATTAATCTATATAACGGAATATGTGGAAAAAACTGTACTGGGGTGCGATACAATACTATAGAGCTCAGTGGCCACTATTCTAAAACAACTTAATCATAAAATTGTTTTGTTAATCTATTGACTAGTAAATGCCTATTATTTACAGAACGTGCACTTTAATCATCAAATGACGAAATATGTATATTATGTAAAATAATACGCCCTCCGGCCAGGTGGGATGACGACCTGCGAAAGGCCGCAGGCAGGAGTTGGATGCTGCAAGCCGAGGACTGGGCGCGGTGGCGCTCCTTGGGGGAGGCTTGTGTCCAGCAGTGGACTGATATAGGCTGATTATGATGTAAAATAAAATAAGCTGTTATCATATTTGAAAAATAACGAAAAATTAATTAAAGAAGCTCCTACAATGAATAATTAATAAAATGTAATTATTTTTGAATATTTGTAGGATTAGCATACGTTCTGTGTTAATTTAAAAATAGTCTCTTCAATAGGCGTCTCGATACTGCTAAGAAGCGACATTATTATAACAATTCTTTTCCTCGAAATAACGCTCGATACTAATATGTAATTATCAATAGCGTGCTTAACCTAGAAAAATTAAATACAATGAGTAGATGTACAAATAGTTAATTTAATTACTTAACCCTTAATTTTTTTTAAACTAATTAAATTTCGTTTCGAGATTATAAAATTACATTTACGTTATAAATGCGATTTAAAGCATTAACCAAAATTATATTGGGGTTAGATTTTTTAGAATAGTAATAGTTGTGTAAATTAGAGCATAGTTTTAAAGCTTATCTTATAACGAAAAATAAGAGCACCATTAAAATTCAGTGCGTTAATATGATAAAAAACTAAGTATTAAATGATAGTTCAGTTATCTTTTACAACATTTCATGAACATCTTCAGTAAGAGAGAAACAAGCATCTCTATGTAGAGATATTAACTATTTCCATCATCACGTGAAAACGGAAATAGCTTACGTGCGAAATTGTTACAAACTACTTCACAAAGCTTACAAACAAATACAAACTACTTGTAAGTAACGAAACATTACGTCCATAATGCCCGAAGGCCGAGGAGTGTAGAACACTCCCACGTTGCACCAGT
>DWTO01004698.1:0-11314 GCA_018244755.1 Jemadia pseudognetus
AACTTCCAATAGTGGGACGACATAAAACTTGCAAGTCTATAATGATAATGATGAAAACGGATTGGTCTAGACTATGGTCTCAAAAAAACTCATTACAAAAGCAAACCCACGTTCAATATTAGAATGATAAATACCTGCTTAAGACGATAACGATCGTAACACGTTAAGAAAATACATTGGATATTTAAAAATAGTATTTGAAAAGGTACAGTTTCTTAGAATTTTCAGATTGGCGACGCGAACAACACAGTTGTAGCACCGCAGTCGACTTTAATATGAATTATAATTAAACAGGTGTCCGGCCAGGGACGGCTCGACGTGTAAATATATAATGCGTATAATATTGTTGTTCATCTAGTAATATGTGTAAACCAATTATTAACAAGTCTCCAATACCGGCGCGCATGTATGAAGAGAGTGATGGATGTGGAAGAGGTGCGGCAGGTGTATGAGGGTAGAGATATTTGGCACTTGATGCTCTCTGCCTACCCAGTAAGGAACCTGGCGTGAGATATGTATGTATGTATACCTGCCTATGTAGTTACGAGATTACGCGCATATGCAATTGTCTTGTATCAAATTACTCATATTGCATATTATAAACATTTTGGTAGGTGTAAATATAAAAAATTTACGTGGACAACATTTTACCGTAAAATTCACAGATCCAATATACATATACGGATCAATTATAGAACAAAACCAAAGCAAAGAAGACACGTGGGTAGTTACCTACACAAAATTTTGCAACACCTTTCTCAAATCCACAAATCATAAAACAAGCGACCGGATAGAATCCGTGTGGTATAATTGAAGATGGAGTGGGAATTTTTTCCTCCGACATCCGCAAGTTTCGCGCGCAGTGGGTGCCGGAAACAGCGAGAAAAATGGATGGCCGTTACGCGGGTGGTGCCGCTTTCGGCAGCGCGGCCGTTTCGCGGGCAATTACGTATTTCCAGAACGTTCCATGCGCGACCGCTTTTCGCTTTGGAATGTTGGTTTTGTTCTAGCAACGCGTTAAAGCTTCAGTGACGTCGCCCTGATAGCTTTTGGGTTTTCTTTTATGTTTTATTGATGGATTTTGAGAATAGTGTTAATACCACAATATGATCGCGCCTAGTTCTTTCATGGGGTAGACAGAGAGCGACCATTGCCAAATATCTCTAACCTGACATGAGCCTTCTGTATTCATTAATTTGTGCATTTTTTAATTTCCTAAGGTCTCTATCAGCTATTGTATTTGTATTATTAAAATACTTTCACAGTAAACAAAATTAGTAAACAAATGATACAAAATACACACAAGCAATGTATGAATTTTAAAACGATTTTACACTACGTTTCAGCCAAGATAGCGCACGCAATGACGCGTGATTTGCACTACATAACATTGTAACTAACAAACATATAATATATGTAAATAAGTAGATAATACACAGTGTGTGAAAATGTTTTTAATTCACTGAAACAGTACGATAAGTTAGTATTCCGTTGAGCGGGTATAATTTAGAGCGGTGCGAACGTAGGTTTGGAACTTTGAACACGCCGGCCACCGCTGGTTCGGCTTCTGAGAAGCGCTCTTATAAATACCAAAACCTGAACTATTTTCGTCGCAGATGATATTGAAAACGCGTGGGCTTCTAATTTGCGCCAGTGGTTTCCTACCAACAAATTAGTTTTCGTCTGAACGTAGAATGTTATGAAAATAGTTTTCCTCTAACTATATTATAATGTACAGTTTCTATTTCTATTAGTTATAAGGAATTTATACATTTAGATGATATGAATTTAATTCCTGTTAACTTTCTGATTGGTTTACGTTGGAAAAGAATCGATCGTAGACATAACTTCACGCCTGTACTTACTAGAAATGGTAGGACAGAGAAGTATAGCACTGTTCACTAGTTGTTATACCTATTTCCCATAAAATAAGGAATTAGCCTATTACCATAATCGATCCTACGGATGTTCTGTAATCTGCTTGATTTGAAATAGAAAGAAAGTTTTAGCACCCCATGTGTGGCTACTCGTAATTTTTTCAAAATGTGCAGACAATAATAATTTCTTACAAGAAGAAAAATCTCTTAATGCCCGCATTTAAAAATACGGAACATGCTTGTCCTCTTAGCATATACACGACAAACGATTTGAAGTGCCATAAACTACGTATTGGCCTCGATCTGAGCAATAAAAGCTCTTATAATATCTGCCCTGGGTCCGATTCTACATCTACATAAAGACACGGGGCGATTGGTTCGCGGAAGTAGTAATGGTATTGCAATCCATCGCACCATTAACAACAGTTGTTTAATTTTATTTATTTTTATTCCATTTTCAATTTTTATTATTTCATTTATTATCTGTTTCCGTTGTTTTTGGTATGTGTTTTTTATATTTAATAGATAAAAATACTGATCGTAATGGAATTTGTCAGCATTTTCGTCAAGTTAAAATCGTTTCGCCATTGGCACTCTGTACAATTATTTCCCTAGATTACACCTATCCGAGAATAAAATACCGAGCGTATGCGCGCACGGATAGCTTTTAAAAACTTTGGCAATAAACGTTCCGATTCAATGTAGAGTTTAGCTCAGCAACCTTCGCGCGTTCCGAGAACTTCGTCGACCGGTTGGCTGGTCGGCGTTGCGCCCCGCTTCTCGGAACGACGACCCGCGGCCGTTTCGATTTTTTAAAATAAACGCGTTCCGTTATACCTACGTGCGCCCGCCATAGTCACGGATTTACGTGCGATCAATTAGATGTTGTGTAATCTGTAAATAAATGTCACTATTTTTATCCAGAGACCGTCTCGCTGCCGAGTGAAAGGGGTTTCCTACCGTGAACTCGTTCAACGGGTTGTTGGATTACGAATTTTCTCCGTTGGAACGTTTCGTTTCATGCAAATAAAAACTTGCGCTCGCGTTTGACAAGTGTCAGGGTTTTTCGTTCCATATTTGAACGCGGTAGCGAGCGGCTCGGCGTACGTAAGCCGTCATGTTGTCGTCGCACGGTCGGACACGCGGCGTGTTATCTGCCGCTGCATGTATTATTCATGTACCGACTATATCTACCAAGTGACGTCACAGCGTTGAAAGTACACGGAGACCGATTGACCCACCCTCGGCATGCGATCTGATTCTAAACTTCGCTCCAGATATTCATAGATGACTGTAAAAAACTGCAACTGTAAAACCGTATAAATTTTATATGTTTTTAATATAATGTTTTTAGTTATTACTCCCTCATCAGTACAGTTGATTGCTTAAAAGGTTCTCAGAATTTCTTTTTCCTTTTTAAACCATTAAAATCCTAAGCGCGCGTAAAGGGCTTGTGATACGTAAAAAATATAAGGAAAGTTTCAGCTCAGCAAATGAGTGTTCGTACTTTTATTCGAAAATAGACTTAACTGGTATGCGATACGGTTTGAATTCGTACAGGCGGTACTGGGGAAGTATTTCAGTCAGTTCGTTAGACGAAACTGGCGGGTCGGACAACTTCGCAGTAACCAGCCGTCCATTGAAATTTAAACTAGCTTCGTTCTGGGAAGTACTGTCTTTTTGTTTCAGCGCGCGGCCCTAGCCCAGCGGCCACAATGAAGTCCAGCTGCGGAGTTGATCTTGATTCGACACTGGGATACAGCGAATTTAATTTCGAGATAAATGTTCTATTATTATGTCCAGCTGTTCTGGAAAGAAAAGGGATAAAAACAATGGAATTCCTGGATTCGTTATGGATTAATAAGGTGCGTTACAAGCATTGGGTAATAAATAAATTTAATGTGGACATTTCGTATGTTCTTATAATCTATACGTTTTATCTAGATCTTGCATGCGAAATTTGGAACCTTTTTTTTATGAAACGTAACATCAGCCCTGTAATTACCGAAAAGGTAAGCAGACGAGTGTAGAAAGCTCCCACTTTTCCATTTACGTCCCACAAAACGCAATTCCGAGCCACAAATAGAAAATTTAAGTTAGAAAAGTCCAATAGAACCTGACCCCGGACTCGAACCCAAGACCTCTAATCAGCAGACACATATACTACCATTCGAGCAACGAGTCTATTAAATTACACAATTATTATTTGTATACATTTTAATTGTACAAGAGCATGTCTAGACTACATTTAAACTGCGTGTATTCCAAATTCAAAATTAATGTAATATCCCAATAGCACATATTACGGTGTCCATTTACAATTTTCCGTTTGAATAAAATTATCACTATCCAATAATTAATTTAAGTGGTAGGAAAAACCCTATTACGTTGTCCTCAGTGCCGGTCGGTTACCAGGAATTACAACAATATTGGTATTTCCAAACCAGTATCCACCAGTTGCTATTCCAACCACTGTAGCGTAGTGCGGTAGGAGAAATCAATTTTCTTTTCCAAGTGCCGTGTCTAGAAACGAAATTATACATACTCGTATTTCTTGGTTCGAGCGCCGCGGGTGTTACCGTAGCACCCCACTCTACTGTAAAACTGATTTACTCCTTGTTTGTTTTATTTTTGGTGTAATTACGTTTTTATGTTTTCATTTGAAAGTAATCGCACAAATTTTTTACATTTTTTTTGACAATTTAAATACTTGACATTATTTAATTAATTTTCTGAATTGTCTATCTGTCTATGAATTGAATTGTTGGATTTTTTGTAATTAAAATTACTTATATAATATCATTCTGACAATTTTAAATTTATAATTATATATGTGGGTAAAACACTCATCTAGAACGCAGTTCGCAAGAAAATATGTAGTACAATTTGGAATGTTTGCATACCAAAGTCGAAATAAAGTGTCCACTTACATATCAGTTTTCTTAATTACATCGAACGCAGTAAATTATCCATTGTTTAATGGACCTACTTTTTAGACAATGAGTTTTAATTATTCTGGAACATAATATTCATATACATATTTTAAAAGGCAAAATTTTTTTTGCTAACGCTACAAGTAATCTAGGCCTTATTGTTAATTGTCTATAATATGTCACAGTAGAACTAATAATGACAAAATCATTAGTCATTATACGTAAAGCCGTAGAAAATGACATTTTTATAGTGTATTAAACAAAAGACAACAGAAAAAGCATACAGCAATAAAAATACGAATATACCTATCTACATCATACGTACCTCAATATAAATACATGTGAATATACAAACAAAATGATTCATTACCGATGTTATCATATCCTTTATCGATATTCATTTTAATAAACATACCATAATAGAAATCATATCTTAATATGATCACGATTATTAACGCTAATGCAACATATTATAGCAAGATGTACTGAGGCAATAACACCGCTCGATCGATCACTGACTAAGATCACACGCAACGCTGGCTATTAAAACACAATACGTTTCTTAGAAGTTTAATATGCGAACGTTTTCTAAGAGATGGAGGTTAAAGGCGAAAGCTGAACGGAATCCAACAGCTGTGAACGGCGCACACGAAAGCTGCTCGTTCCGCGAACAATGCCGCGGACAATTTTCAAAATGATACAATGCAAAAAAGTTGGGCGGAAAAAAATAAAATTAAGAATAGTTATAATGCTGGGTGATTTCTCATAACAACCCTTGGGTTGGAGGCTTCCAAGGATTAATTACGCGTTCCGAGTAGGGCCGCCACCGGGCCACTCGATTCTCGGTAAACACGAATCGAAAAAGGAGCAAAAACGGACGCGGCGCGTTCCGAGAACACGCATACCTGCGCCCGCGCAGCTCCCACCTTATTCCAATGTTTCGATCCGACGCATTTTCCTAGTACTTCTTGTACGAGCGAATATCTCCCTTTTTCATATTCCTGCTTGTTCCATTTCTCAGTTATTGAGCTTTATAAACGCGACTCATTTGTTACTGCTGATCAACTAACTATTAAATTCGCAACAGATATGTAATGGCTCAGACATCAATCAATACAAATAGTTTTATACTCGCGGCTATTAATATGTTTTTTGTGAAGTTGTTTAACTTAGCGTAAAAATCGATTACATTCGCAACTCAAACAGTTACGAACACTTCTAAGACCTTAAGTTTTTTATTCCTAACACCAATGTCTATACTAATATCATTCATTGCATTGAGTTTCAATGCTGTTATTCAGTGTATAACATTACTGATCTGGATATGGTTAAATGAATCATACAAAAATTAGTTATTTCGGAATATCTTCGATAAACAATATCTTTACAAACGGATGCAAAATTATATTCTCGGAGAACGTTTATTATACATACGAGCATTGCAAATAATCTAACATAATTTTCGAGATACTCTTTACCTGGTAGCACGCAGTCAGCCGGCGTCCGTAATACTGGTTTCTGAGAAGGAGACCCGCGTGCAATATAGAATGCATTACGCTAACAATGGTGGCGAGACGTAAAATGTAAAAATGATATGAATAAAGTTTATTGCTTACCGACGTATAAACTAAAATCGAAAAAAAGACCGCATTTGTATCGGAGAAAAGCAGAAACTGATTTTTTTTTAAATGTTCAAATGGCGTATAAAATATTTACAACATTGTGACAGACCATTTCAAAAAAAGATATTTTTCTAAGTGAAGAATTAACATAGAACATTTATGTATTCTATAAACTGATTATTCCAGCGATTCTGAACGAGGATCAGTTAATTAGTTACAGGACAATCTACTTTAGGGGTGAAGAAACGACATTGGGCTTCAATTTCAACCAAATCTTGAAAGCACCAATTTTCCAATCTTAAGTTCTCCTTAACAATTGATGTTTCGAATTACCACAATGCCGGCAGGTCAACATGATCGTCAAGTTAAGATATTTAGATGGCAGGTAGAAATTGAAATCTAAAAATTAAACTTATCGAAACAATTAACAAAAGAATGAAGTGAGTTATTACTTAGTGACTGACTGATGAGAAGCGATGTACGGGTTCGATTTCCACGCAGAGCAGACAGATTGCGATGAACATATTTATTTATGCTGGGCTACAGTAAAACTACGAGTAGGTATATGTACAAAGATCTTTATATTTACAGATTTATACTGTTTAACGTACCGTTAACGTATGCAACTTGTTGGGACGCAAACGTAACTGGTGACACGTGGGAGTGTACTACACTCCTCTGCCTACCTCTTCGGGGATAGCAGGCGTGATGTTACATTATAATTACATTGACACTCGATAATTGATATTGTGATTTATTGGTGGTACTTCATTTGATAACAATAGGGAAATTTGACTCCACCGTGTTCTCATTATTGCATTCTAACAACGTATATTTACAAATGAAGCTTAGTCAGATATATTAAATACAATTGACTGCCTCATTGGTCGTGTTGGTTGCCAATGCGACTGTCGACCGGGAGTTCTTGGAATCAATTCCCGGGTTAGCACTACTACATTTTTCCTAATTAGATTTTCTAGTAGTGGCTATAACAAAACAATAAAACAGAGACATACATACTTAAAAAAAAAACTAATTGTAATTTCGTGAACTTAAAATTTCAGTGATTTCTTGATTTTTATTTGGCAATTAACTGAACCGTGAAACTTCAGTAGAAGTACAAGAGAAATAGACAGGCAACATTAAAACTTACACAGATTAAAATAAAATTATTGGACACATAAAGAGTTCTGCGAAACTGGTCGTAAAGCGAACGCCAACAATAGACTAGACTCGAGCTCTTAGCTTAAAATAGCCGTGAAAAAAACACTATTGTCTCAATGGAGCATAAACAAAGGTATCAGTTCCCGGTAAGCGATTTACCTCTGATGTTCCCGGTATCAAACAATGTGCGATTGTGCCGACCAGCTCCGATATAACAGAACTCTGCAGTAGCCAGTCGTGAGATAGCAGACAATGCAAAGTGTGTATGAAATTGAAAAGATTTGTTACTAGGTTTATTGTCTTTAGAACAATAAAAATGGCATTATTACTAACCAAAAAATGTATACATATACGAGTATACAGGATACTTTGCGGTTTTTTTTTATTTTGGCAAAAATAAAACAAAAATCCAAACTTTGTGACACTATTAATTGAAAAAAAAATCAATAACTATGTCAATTAAAAACTAGCTTTTTTATTACAAATGTATGATGGCTGGCTATTAATAAAAACACCGCTTAACTCCTGTAGATTGGTAATTTAATTTAACAAAATCGCAAAAACACCATGGCGACTACTTGCGAGATTTCCTGAAACGCTCCAAGAATCGATGATCGAACAAACAGATTAATATGTCGTTTGTAACGATTATCGTGTTCTGTAGTAGCGGGTTCCTCGCGTGATGGCGCGCTAATTGTTTTCGAATGAACCGACCGGTGTCATTAACACAACTAGGGCTCGTGTAAAACATTAACATAATACTTTTACCGCATTTTATATATATTTACCGCTTCCTACAATTGAGTCCGTATTTAATAGTTCCCTATAAATAGCATGTATTGCAACTGTGAACGCAAATTATGTAACCGCTATAGGTACAGCTGGATCGTACATTAATTTTGCAATTGTATCTGCTATTATTCGTATAGACAGTCTGAATAATTATTGCTTGGGATGCCCAAACGTTATAATAAGTATATAAATAGGATAGTTTTTGAATAAATACAACATTTTATTGAATAAAGGATATTGTTTGGGTGCATCGAAGATCACACCAGTAATAACATGGATTCCATGTAGGTGCCTAATTTGTTAAACGTATAAACTTTGCATCAATAAAACGTTAGATCACCGTTATAGTACACGGATTGTCGTTGTGAAAATCGTAACGCAACTCAATAGTAAATTTGAAAAAAAATATATTTAGGTAAAAGAAAAATTTGCTAAGGCCATTGTAATGTTTTTAATGTATATTTAATGTAAGAAGCTTAAGCCGGCATAATATTTATCTTACGAGATTGCAGAAAAGAGAATTCGGAGCCACAATGAGGCCAACGTATCAACATACGATATATAATGAATTATATATATGTACATACCTACCACACCATTACGTAGGCAATGTGTTGATGACCCGCAGACCTTAAAGATATGGCTTGACGCCACAACATATCAACTTGCTGTTTATTCATATGAAACGTTTAGAGCTATTGTGAGCGTAACGACTTTCAACCGACTGTAAGGAATGTTAATTGTCTTACGCGACAACTATAGCTAATTACGTGTAATAATAAACATTGTTCTCACCTGGTAGTTTGACCACCATTGGAGGTGCGAAGGGATGATTGGGATCCAATGTAAACGCCTTGGTTAACAACAGAACACGGAAACACACAGTTCCACTGGTAATTACTAATATTTCCTCAAATCCACTTTATTACCGTTTCGCTTCTCGGTAAACTCTTTATAAGCAGTTTCGTAGAAGCTGAGTGCACAGGAGAAATTAATTTGCAGAAATCAACGATGCCGGCGGCCGTCCGTCCGCGTGCGGTCGCAGAAACGTTTTCTAAGAACGCGCACATTCAATTTCACTCAATGGTGGTTGTATTTATCACAGATAAAGATATCGCCGCGGGAGGTGAAAGTTCGGCGAGACGAGCCGCCGCGACGTAGTCTCTCACTCATGAACGAAAGTCGACTGGAGTGTGTCGAGTCGTGTCGGCGAGGCACACGCGCGCTAGTGAAGAAACATGCGAGGCCGCTCGCTCGCTCGCTCGTCGTTCGTTCGTTCGTACGCAACGCCTATCCGTGAGCGGCGCGCCCGCATTTCCCAGAATTACCAACCTTGGTGTTTCTAAGAATCAACTCGTGCCATTGTCACTAATTTATATAAAACTTAAGCATAAAACAAGCTTAGTGCACGCCGCTTTAAAACAGAGTTTGTGCTTATGTCTATTCTGCTTCTCGGTTTCAGACAATTTAGACCCGTATAATTCAATTCCTAAATAAACAAACAATTGTTAATTGACTCATTGCTATGGCATTCCCATATGAATTCGTCATTCTATCGCGCCGCCCGTATTCTTATTAGACGTATGAAGTAGACGTATAGAAGCATTATAATAAAGACAGGTCATTCACTCTTGATCTATTTTATGATGATAGCAACACTAAGTCTTTCTACAAGTTGGACAAAATGCAGGATATAAATCTGACTTTCGTACAATATATTATCTACAATGAACATATTGAATACTTTATAGCAACTAATTTGCTCTGCACGGCCCACGCATTCTAATTCTTACACAGATTTAATATCTGTATTTCTCAAACGGTTTAAATCATATAAAATATTCCAACTCTTAATTGTCATCCATTCACGTCGCACGGAGTCCCCTTTGCAATAATAATAAGGGTTAAGCCCTTTGTCGGTTCCCTACAGCTGCGCCTAGCGATACACACGATTTTATTATCACAACCTGTTTCAGATTTCTCTGTTCTATTTTGTTTTGATTTCAATGTTTGTATACTGTTAGCTTTGTTTTTTCTCTATAACGACTCTTAGAATATCTTGTATGACAACAGAGTTATTAATAACTTTGCTTGAGTTGAAACTATTATAATAAATAAAAGATTATTAACATTATTCGTATTTAAAATAAAGGATAAATAAATAAGTGATTTTTAAATTAATTCTAGGTACTAATCTTTACGGAAAGAATCCTTTCAAATAGACCAGCTCGACGAGCAGAACAGATTTTGACTTTATTCAAGAAGTTTAACATATATTTAAAAAGTCTATTTTTACTTGGCCATTGTTTTATTTAGAAGTATGCTCGAGAACCGTCACAGAACAATGAAAGTGTAAAAATAAACTTATTAAAATACACTAAAATCCTACTTTATATAATAATTATGATCAAAATCTACTCTGCTCTTTGAACTATTGAAAAGGAACCTTATATTCGTTCTTAGTGTTGCCAATTCTTGTAGGAAAATGTTGATTGCCTACAATCTACATCAATAAAATTCGAAGAATAAACCTTCCGTTTCTGAAGCTAGATTAAGGATACATTTGGCTACAAGTTGCAAGGGATAGGTATTATTAATTAAGAATCGAACATGAATAATCATATACACGTGACTCATAAAAATGAAGAAACTTTTCCTCTGAATAAGAGTTACAGGCGTTATGTCATCTGTGTGACTTCTTAAAAAAATGAGTCATGCTGGTAAAAAAACCGATCACATTTAAAATAATGGAGAAAAGTAGAATATTGACTTTCTCGTTGGTCGTGTTGGTTGTGAGTGCGACTGCCGATAGGAAGTCCTGGGTTCGATTCTCGGGTCGGGCATTATAGAATTTTTCTAATTTAGATTTTCTAGTAGTAGCTCAGAGTCTGGATTTGAGCCCGGTGCATGGCAATAGGCTCACCAC
>DWTO01004699.1:0-11311 GCA_018244755.1 Jemadia pseudognetus
AATCTAAGTTAGAAAAATCCAATAGTGCCCGACCCGAGGTTTGAATCCAGGACCTCTCATTCGGCAATCGCGCTTACAACCGACACGACCAACGAAGCAGTCAACAGTAGATGGTAACAAACTGATATTAATTCTAAACTCCCCGTATTCTTGCCCGCTTTCACCTAGAAACCTTACTGAAGGAGCAACAATTCAAATTGCCACCAACTTTGTTGATCTTTCACTTCTTTGTGCACAAGTAAACTGAAATAAAACGAAGGTGGCCGTCGAAAACCCGAGGTGAGGCAAATATTTGTGCCGCGATCAAACAAAAGGTGTCAGGCCGTATCACCGCCATGTACACTCCGTTGCCTTCCACGCAGCCCGAGTATTTGAAGAGGATGCGTTGTTTACGATTACTTTCGTTTCACCTCAATCAATTTTACACACACATGTGTAGGTAACTTTATAAGGCTATTGAAAGCTTCTTTCTATACCTTCTTTCGATATGCTATGAAGTGAGCGATGAATATAAAAGAAGCACGTCAGGTCGGTTAGAATACAGATATTGGGCACTTGATGCTCACTGTGAGCTCCCTGCTCCTCCACCAAGTGGTGCCCGTAGGAGACTTGGCGAGACTTGGTCTTTAGGTTCACCTATATTTCGAAAATATAAGCTACAAAGAAATAAGAAAGCTAAGAAATAAGCTAAAAATTTGGAATTCCTAGCGGTAGCTAGAAAGTCAGGATTTGCGATCAGTTAAAGGCAACAGGTTCGTCCCTTACTCCATGGGAGATACTTATAACCTAACTGATGAACGTCTATCTACTCCTTGCGCAAAACTAAGGTTTGATGTTATGTTATTTGCTACTAATTTAGCAGCAGTAGATCGCCTGTTTGCTTGTAAAAAAAATTTCGTCTCAAGAACGTTTACCGTTATTATGTTATAACATGGTTAAAGATTAACAGAAACAGACATCGTAAAAAGGTATTTATCGAAAAAGGTATCGTAAATATAACGATGTTGAGTACTTAGATAAGGCTCTTTCATACACGCATGGCTTCCATAGGACCTAACAATAAATTTTCTTCTTTCTACTGATTTCAATGACTTTAATGACTTCATGTAAAAAAATTATTAATGGCTGCCGTTGGTTTTGTAGTTTCAATAGCGACTGCTGACAGAGAAATCCTGGTCTCAATCAGTCAGTCGGGTACTGTTGGGTTTTTCTAACTCAAAATGCCTATTGCTAGGATTCTGGATTTGTGCCCGGGAATGGCAAGTCTCACCCACTACTCTTTGGCAACATGTTTAACATCACGGGTAAAAGTGAATAAACTGTACTCCTATTCCTACCTATTTGTAGAAAGACAGGTGTGATTTTATTGATTTCAAAAACGAAAATGACAGAATTGTACAATACTTATATGAATAATATCTACCCGCAAACTTCGCACGTCATCCTTTTGACGGAAGTTCGTTCCTTGGGATAGACATGGCTATATCATGGTTATCACGTAGTCGCCAAGTCCTGCGAAAACTGATTTAAGAATTTCTACATTTTCAAATTTCAACGAAGCCATTTATACAAACAGCGCAATCGTATAAAAAGAGCTTAAGGATGGGATAACTATTTAACAAAGATGTTTGTATCGCTTTACGTAAGCACGAATTTTAATGAGATAACATTTACTTTTTTGGAGAACGTCTTACTCGTGTAATAAATACAAAACGTTTTCGGAGTAATCGAAAATACTGATAAAAAAAACAACTAAGCATTACAAGTTCTTGTCTATTACAAGAGAAATTAAGAATTATCTTTTCGATATGACGTGATTTCTATTTTTCGATGGCATCAGAATTTATTAAGTAACAACATACATAAGTAACATTTCACCAGTTGTTTTCATCCCATCATGAAATCCGTGGTGAGTGGTGGTGGTGCCAGACACTGGGCACAAGTTAAGTAATTATTTATTCCTAATATAGCACATAAATACGTTGAGCAGAGGTAATTCAAATGTAAATCTTACAAGTAATTTTAGCGAACAACAGATCTGACTGACATTTTCGATTAGTTCTATCTCATTACAATAATTACGAAACAGCTAAGCTATGAACTTCGAAACTCACTTAAAGTTTTAAACGCTTTCCTTAATAACAAAAATCGCTGTATTATGCAAGTGACAAGTTTCAAACCCGGTACGAGGGGCATCGTAAATAAATTTAATTTCAAGTTTTTAAGCAAGCATTTGAATTTCTTATAATAGCGATTAGCTCGATCGCCAACAACAATGCCTCGTTTGAAATTAATTATTAAATAATAGTATAAATAACAGTTGACTTGAATGCTATTGATGATACGTAACATCACGCCAATAATCCCCGAAGAGGTAGGTAAAAGAGTACAGTCCCACGTTTCACCGGCCACGTGAATATACTGATAATGTGTTAGTTACAACTAAATACAACCTAACCTTTATAATTCAGGGTACTTAGTGTTCCTAAATCCTTAACTAAATGGTCGTAAGCGAACCAAGCTCTACGTCCCACTGTGAAATAAGTAAGCCTATTGCCATAGTGGACACAAATCCGGACTGCGAGATAGTACTAAAAAAATATTGTTAGAAAATGCAATAGTACCCAACCCGGGGTTTGAACCTCTCTCTCGGCCCCTCTCTCTCTCAGGGACCTCTCGATCGGCAGTCGCGCTTGCAACCAACACGACCAACGAGGCAGTCAAAGACAATTAATGTTGATGATGAATATCTATAGCACATATGAATTAAGCATTGTAACTGCCAGTCCCTTTACAAATGAAAATGCCTCTGAAATTATATAAAAAGATTGTTGCCGACATCGCAAAATATAATATATTTTCTGTAGCACTCATTTTACTTGGCAACACATCACTGAAAGAAAATCACTTCCCTTTATTGCGATTTGTTTCCCGGAGAAATTGATTTCAAGGAATAATGGGAAATGTAGCTTCCAGATACGGGCAGAAGTTATAGATTGCTTAAAGGATTTTATATCATTATTAAATGTTAGATACATACATAGGTATCATTTTATACTTACATACATATTAACATAGAGATTTTAGAGTTTTTCACTAGGCCTTCTTGTAGACTATCTCCGGATATTAAATACTTTGATCCTTTTATCAAAGAACTTGTTGATCGTTTGATCAAAGTAATGGATATTTGTTATGGAATATCAATTTACATTGCTAGGTAATGTTAAATGTTAGTATTCATTTAAATACTAGCGTTAACTGCCTCTTTGGACTAGTAGTCGTAAGAATAACGTATAGATCATCCCCAACACCGAATTATATTCCTTGACGGGACGTAAACATAACGGGTAAACATAACATACGGACGTGATATTACGTTAGTATAATTTTGTATATAATTAATTACGTATCTTTTAATAAGTACCTACCGAATAAAACACAACACATTATTGTTGTAAAATCTCCAAGATTATTCGCACTGTCAACAGCATGAAACGATGGGACAATGAATGAAACGTTTCGTTTTTAATACAAATTCCATACAATTACGGAAATGTAAGGAAAGTGTTCTTATTAACAAGAAAAAGTAATTCACAGTATTGTTACCGTGTTGATGTTACTTTCGCAAAATGATTATAAAGGCTGGTTTACGTACTTATTTACGTACGCGGGATAAATGTGAGAAGTAGCAATTTCCAGTTGAAGCACCGAGTCTATGGTAAATTAACTTGGTTATAGTTTTTCTGCTTACGATAAGGCATAACCTACCAATGAAAGTATTTCGAATAATACGTTATATCTGTTTTTCTATTAACTGACTAAAAACGTAGAACCTCTCTAGGCCCAGATGAGATCACTGCCTTAAAAGACCGTCATCAATACGTTATGTATTGGAAAAATCATTGTTTCTGAATTATTGTAAGCGAAGTTTCTTTAGAGAGCAGTTCGTTTTCTACAAAGCAAGCCAAGCATACTTTGAATTTATAACTTTAACAGTCGATACATGTTAATATCGCCACCCATGCGTTGAGCTTACACACGGTAATGCAAAATTAAGTTAAAGCGGCATTATTAACTAGTACTAAATATAAATACATAAATGCTAAATTATTTTATCACATATAAACATAAATGGGCAGTAGATATACATAGCTTAGTGGCATAGAATTTCAGCGTTTCATTTTGATGGTTTGGGTTTAAAATCGAGGCGCCTGTCGCACTCTTTAAAAAATTACGTCTGTTTTTGAGATAAAAAGTTACTGCCTGTAATATAGAACATATACGCAAAGAAACTTGGAAGCACTTTACAATCCACTATAGTGTTCTTTAAAGAGTGTGCAGTCTGCCAACAGAAACTTGACCGACATGGCAATAACCGGCCCTAAATAACGAAACACTAATAAAGAAACACATTCTAGTCGACTAATTAAAAACGCCTTGATATCATTGAACAATACGTTGAAGAACCGCTGTAACCATAAATACAAAATAAGTATTGCTTGTATTGAAGAAAACTTACAAAGTTTTCAGTAAAAAAAGTAGACGCAGTATTACATTGCGCTTCGAATGTTTTGTTCTAGATAAACTTAATCGATCTTATAAGATGTTATAAAGCTGGATAAACTAGGAAAATAATAATAAGCAATAGAATACAAAAACGTGACAGTTTGCGCAGTTGTCATGTATCACGAGATGGAATGTATTCAGCAGCGAACCTCGTCATAAACTGATTAGCCTTGTTCAGGCACGCGTGCAAGAATTGATTGATGATCGCTCTCTGCTACGAGTATTCGTAGCTCAGCGCTTGCTGCACTACAAATGCAGTGAAATATAATATATAGTAAAGGTATTCCATAATGGGACGTAAACGTAACTGGTGAAACGTGGGAGTGCACTACACTTTTCTGCCTAACGCGAAACGAATTTATTTTTTCTCTCAGTAACCATTTCAAAACTCAGTTATAACTCTATGTTTTACCACAGACAAAAGGGTTACAAACAAGTTAGGGTGACAAAACAAAATAAAAGTATGCTAACGTTGTGTGAGTTTTTCCCATCTTCAGAAATTAGATTTTTTTTTATAGAAAGGTTTCGTGCCTAAAATATCAAATATGGTATTGTTTCTTTCGGTTATTCTCCTTGAAAAACTTAGAGCTATATTATTTTCAGCATCGATACACGTATCGAATTCTTACAAGATTCTCAGAATTTCTTTCATAACTTTTACAAAGAAATTCGTGGGTTTCGTAGTAAGCGGCATGTTCGAAAATTTTAGCTTGAATTGTTGTGGTAATAATAAAGGAGAAAGTTTGAATAAAAATTAAGGAAAAGAATAGAAAACCGCAAAAAAGAGTACCTATAAGTAGTGAGTACCTGACAGTGATAACGATATAAATGAAATAATTTGTATTAGTAATATCAAAAACAACATAGAAAAAGATTTGAAAAGGGAATTGTCGGCAAACTTAAATTAATATTTAGCTATTTAATACATAATTATTGTTAGTGGATTAAATCAGGATTCACGAAAATACTCGTATATTACTAAATCGTCGAATACTAAATTTATTGTTAGTATTTTTTAAGTTGCTACCATTCTAGGAATAAATGATTTTCTAATTAATTATTTTCATTATTACCTTTCAACATCATAATCTTTATCAGCATTTCATAATCCACTATTATTCAACTCACCTCATTATCAATCTCATTTGATCTGACGAACCCGAAAAGCAGAATCGGTAATAGAAGCGCGATTTTCATTTTGTGTCTTTATTAGTCCCTTCACTTCACTAGCACTAAGTGCTGTCACTATAGTTCGATTTATTGCTATAATTATAACGTACACACGTAGGTTGTTAACTGTAGTACTTAAATAGTATGGAGCAAATGCTAGAACGCATCAAGAAATACAGTTTTATATGACTACGCTTCACTGAACTCGGCGTGGGGAACGTCTCAGTCTAATATATTGGCAAGTTTGCTTACAGGTGCACCGCTTACAATATTTTCGTCTAAGTTTAGTTTAAATTACTAATGTAAATGTCGATCTGCATTAATAAATATGTAATCAACAACGCTGAATAAATTACGTAAGTGAAAAAAAATTGTACAAACGGTCAAGGAAGTTGTTTTCGTTACTCACGTAAAGGTCACGTCAATTTCTTACATTTGTCGTTGTAGGAGTCCTGACATTTTATTTCTTATAATTTCATTGTTTTATACGGGAAAAACATATTTTTTGCCAGAGGAATTTTATCTCTTTTATCATTTATACAATTTAATTAAATGGTTTTTTTTAACTACTTTCCAACTTGGAATTGTGTTGCGTTTCTTTTCTTTATAGCAAACTTGGTATAATTTTCTTGACAACTGAGTAACCTACTGTGCTAATTGTATAACTTTCACGCGTTTTTCCACCTGTATCCAGTTGTGAAAATGGTATCATATGTCGCTACTACTTTCGCCCTTTTGATTTATTGAATTTCCTTTTATAATATTGCAAGAATTCCTGTAAAATTGGACCATTAATGCTTAAAATATTACGGTCCATTTTAACTAAGGCAAGATGTTTAATATCGAAAATTCTTGTAATTCTTTCGTCATGGATAGTATTGAAGCAATTTTTCAATTTAATTTCGTTTCATTTTCATAATGCCAAAAAATGTCTTTACCATTTTGTAAAATTTCCACGCAATCTATTAAATTTTATATCCTAAGTATACTCAAAACTCTCTTAACTCTAGAACGAGATTTACTGCCACAAAGTGACAATAATCGATGGCTATTTAACAAGAAAAGAGCTTTTATATTTTAACAAATCATTTCGCTGAACAGATAATATTCTATTTGGTATACCTAATAGTGATTAGTTAGACTCAACGGTAGAACAGAATAAAATTTTTGCCGAATTTTTTTTTATAATATCATAAACTTATGTACTATATGGGTCACAAACGTGATTTTACCCTTAGGGATTTAAACTAAAATACTTGTGGATTTCGTTTCCGAGCTAGTCAGGTCTCAGCAACCCAATTCAGTGGTGTAAATAACGAATACCATCGAAATGTTTTGTGAGCTCAGTGCTTGTGGAGAGGCCTATGTCCAGCAGTGGACGGGAATAGACTGATTATGATGATGATGATCGAAATATTTGGTAGTTAGAGTAGGTGGTAAAAATCTCAAGCAAGGACATTGATGGTAATACTTAGATTCTTCTTTATAATCTTGTGACATTAAGCCTGTATTTTCTCGATGAGGTAAGCAGAAAAGTATAACTCCCACTCAGACTCCCAAGATTTCCCTGTGACATTATATGTCCTACTATGAAATATGGAGTGAGATTATTGCCATACTTTGAGCATAAATAAGGTCTCAAAGCTACTAGTAGGAATTTAAATTTAGATAAACTCAACAATCCCGACCCGGGGAACGAACCCAGGGCCTCTCGATAAGCTTGCGACCATTCCACTAACGATTCAATCGTGTCTTATCATTAATTTTATTTCATAGCCGTTGTCGTAATAACTGTTATTTTAAATAGCTACCCCTCATCCTTCATCTTCAACTCAAAGCTTTAGTGTGGTTTTAGTACTATACACTTTCTTATTCTCCTTAATATTCTAGGTAGGTAAAAGTAGTATTCATATAGACTAAAATATCTCTAACAAGAGTAAAGGAAATTAACTTGTTCTTTCCGTTCAAAGCCTCAGTTGTAGAATGAGGCCAGCATCTAGCAATGGACAAATACGAAGAAACAATAAATCCACCCGAATGAATTATGAGGTAACGAGTACCATTTGTCATCCATAAAAAATTGTTTCGTTTCGCGATATTGTCACAAGTCTTCCGCTAAAATATGAAGTATTTGACAATGTTTTAAAACATGCAATATTTCTTTGTTCATACAGGAGCAGTGTTACTTCGATGTCAAACATATTTTTTGCGGTGTAGTCATAAATACACTCGCGTGATTATTCGATGTACAACTGAATCAACTAATATTCTGAAGTGAATGTCGATTTCCTCGGGCTTGTTAATTGATGACTTTACTATTTTTTGTTATTTTATAAAAATACATATTTTCCTGGTGTTGTTAATACCCATCATACGTTCCAGGCGTATTTGGAATGACCATCATTGTTTTCTTTTGTATTACTGTTAATCTGGGTCTTCTCACAAAATGGGAAAGATTCAAACCGTAGTCAAATACGTGAGCCAACTATTGATTAAAATGCTTCACTTGCTTAAATGCATTGATTCATTCTATGTATCTAGAGTCCTATATAGACTAAATGTTTTTATTTGTTTAGTTAACGAGTACTATTTAATTGAAGAAAATGAACCTAATGTAATTTCTCAGCCTACCTCTTCGGGGATAACAGGCGTGATGTTACGTTTTTTTTTATACAATTTCTCTAGACTATTCCGCAATGTCAACAGAGGCCACTTTTTGCTCCTGTCTGATCTTTTGGTACTCTCTTTATATATTATTAAAAATACTTCAAATTAGCCTTTTCTAAGAAAGGCTTTGGACCCTTTTGGAGTGAATTCACAATAATAATGAGATCTTTGAAGATAACATGAAACCCTTCTAATGATAGGTTCAGGGCACTCAGTTGTTATTTATAATGAACCTAGACATGTTTAACCTTCTAATGAATTCATAATAATCTTAAATTTCTTGCATATCTACATATGTATGTATGCGTAGCATATGCATAGGCGATCTGAATTGTATATGTTATTCACATATTTATGTATATGTGTAAAGTTAAATGTCAGTTGCTATAACGGTAACGTAACATCACGCCTGTTATTTCTAACGAGTTTAGGCAGAGAAGTGTAGTACACTTCTTCGTTTCACCAGTTACAATTACGTCTTATAATGAAATAGGGGATAAAAGGGGTGACGGGGTTTTTGTTATTATCTATAGCATAATAATTATTATAATTATGATTGTTATAAATTCCTGCTGCGCTATCCCTACGAACCATAAATGAGATTTGTTTTGGATATGCTTTTATTTAGATTGATATAATATTTAAATTGTAGTCTATTCGTTGGCGGTATATCACCTCTTTAGACTTGTGAGCGATTTAATTGCCACCGAGTTCTATTTGGTCAAAACTTAATAGCAAGTTCAACCATTATCGTACATGGATATAAGCGGATGAACATCTGACCCTCCATAATGACGAGCAGACGCCATTGTTACCATATAACTCGACTGACAAATGGTTTTCAAGACCCCTCAGCGGTCCAGCCATTGTTGTATTCACCACAATAGCTTCGCGTCTCTTGGTCTTTAATTAACTGTTCCAAATGACAGAGTTCGGCAATAACGGTCATTTAATTTCAATTCTTCATCTTCTTTTTTTCGAACACTTGCACTTCGTTTCCTTCGTAGGGAATATACTGACTTACAAACGAAGTGTCCATAGTTATTAGAAAAGTACAAGATTAAGGTTTTGTGCCTGTAGATTTTCTAGTAGTGCCTCGGAGTCTGGATATATGCCCGGTGTAAGGAAATAGGCTTATTAACTACCCAGTAGTGATACGTAAACGTAACTGGTGATACCTGGGAGTGTACTACACCCTTCTGCCTATCTCTTCGTGGATTACAGGCGTGATGTTACGTTTACGTGTTACGTATGTCTTTATGTATAAGATTTACTCGTACCATTCAGATAATCAGATATTTTTGCCAATTCGTTGTAAATATTTAAGACAAGACCGAATAGCCACTTTCTAGGCAAGTGTGCTACATCCTAGGCAGTTTGTTGCTTTCTACCAGATGGAACAGGAGTCAAACGCGAGCCTTTTGTTAAAAAAACACAGGTCGTCTGATAAAGGAGGAGTCCGATTTTGATATAAACATCCCGTACACGTGAATTAGAGCTTAATTTATCCTTTTTATATAAAAGTGTGACGTATTCTTGAGGGTTTGCATGTTCGTTAGCTAATGAAAGCAAGCGTTTTACTCGTAGTGCTAAAAAAAGACAACACCGTTATCGTAAATTATGAATCTGCGGCAAAGTAATGCAAGCTTTCACTACAATATTCAAGTGAAGACTATGGTAAGCAGATTTCACTATTCCATTGAATCACCTGCTATTAATATCTCAGAGTCATACACTCTATTAGCCTTGCGAGAACTGTCGCTATATGTCTATAGATCTGTAAAATATTGGCTTGTCGGTGACAATCCATATCTATCTGAAGAGGCAGGCAGAGGGGTGCAGTACACTCCCATGTTTACCAGTTACGATTACATCCCGCTACGGATTGGGGGTTGAGCGTAATGCCATACATCGGGCACTAATCCAGAACCCGAGCCACTACTAAAATTTTTCACTATTGTAGGAATCTAAGGTACAAAATTTCAATATTGCTTATAGAATAAACAATAACATTACGAGACGAAAATTGCGGATTGGATTTTGACGATTAAAAACATATTCGATCGAAAAATATCATTAGATACATTTTGAAAGATTTACGTACAAGTCGATGGTGTTAAATAATTTAACTGACTATCAATTATTAATGGCGATAATCTGTATCTTTGATTACCTAATGAAGAATGATTACCTGAATATATGAATAAATGACAATACATTTATACGAATATCTTGGTTTATGAACCGTCATACTTAATATACAAAACACATCAATCTCAAATAACAATATAATAAAATCAGAATTATTTCGCACCGACAACCAACCGTACATCTAAGCCGCGTCCAAACGCATAACGAATCGACATTACATCGGGGAAAATGATGCGAAAAAACAATTACTTTCGAGTGATCTTATTAATAGCCAATGTGGAAAGTAATGAAACATGAGCGTATTGTCACGCGAATTGAAAATGCCAGCAGCGCCAATTATTGCTGTATTATGTATACAGCGGAATATATAAACATGAGATGTTTCACGATTTTCGCAGAATGAAGAAAAAATGTGGAAAGGCGCGACCACGTCAATCTGATTAACAGTCTTTGTTTAAAGTTACTCGTTTCAGGCGAATTAGCTAAGCTAGTGAAAACCGTAAATTAGATATAAAAATGCAGGGTCTTCCTTTCTGTATATTGGACAACATGTAAGCATTTTCTTCGGGTGTTTTAAGGAACTCACAAGCTTTTCCTTTGTATGAATTGACATGCCTGTAATCTATTCACTTGAATATGTGTAACACTCATTTCATAACGATGTTATTTAAATGTTTGTCTTTTGCCTCGTTGGTCGTGTTGGTTGCAAGTGCGACTGACGATCGGGAGGTCCCGGGTTCGATTCCCGGGTCGAACA
>DWTO01004700.1:0-11311 GCA_018244755.1 Jemadia pseudognetus
TGGTGAGCCTATTGCCATGCACCGGGCACAAATCCAGACTCCGAGACACTACTAGAAAATCTAAATTAGAAAAATTCCATAGTGCCCGACCCGGGAATCGAACCCAGGACCTCCTGATCGTCAGTCGTTTTTAATGTTTCAATTTTTTACATATTGTCATCAATTACCGTTAAGATTCTTCGATATTAGGTGTGTAAAATGAATAAAAGTAACGGGTAGTAGAAAACATGATGTTACAAGACACATCTTTGTGGATTCATACCGAGTTATTGCTTTTAGAAACATATCTAACCGGTTTATTACGATCTGCTCCATTTGTTGTAAAAGTTTCCCAAATTTTATTTGTACTACTCATAAGTGGAACTAATTTAAGAACTAAATTTTATAACATAATTTTTGTGTAATATTGTTATTGTCTGTCTTCGAATCATAATAAATAAATTAAATATAAGATACAGTATCATATTGCTAAATTAAATACACGTTGTGTTTTATACTGCTTAAATTCCGCCGTAATAGTCAATAAACTTAACTGAACGCTTATCTGTTTCATTATTATTGTATACGGAGAGGATTTAACGATTGCTTGTCTTCAACAAGCTCATAACGAGCAATTGAAATGTCTCGAGGCTCAGTTGCAAATTCCGTCTATAACTGCAAAGCCCGCCTGAGCGGAGCTAATTGCACCTTGAGATAGAAAGATCATTGAAAAAAAATGAATTAATACCGTAGTATTGACTATGCAAAAGTAAAGTGCGATCCGATGCTGTAGAGCGAATTACGTTAATTTTTTTTAATCAAATCTTTTTATCAACTGAATTTATAATTACACTTTTTAATGACAGCGTTCGAATATATTTGAGTGTATGGTAATTTTGGTTCGTGTTGTATTTTACATTGTAAGAAGCAACTTGCTTAATATTGTACGTTTATCCCTTAACAGTTAACATGTTCATTCAGGATCATGTTAAAACAATAATGATGATCCACCAGTAATGATGATCAAATAGGACAAACAAATGGACCTTATCTAGATACACTGTCACATTTTTATTTACATATGACTGCCTCGTTGGTCGTGTTAGTTACAATCGCGACTCCCATTCGGGAGGTCCAGGATTCAAATCTCGGGTCGGCACTATAAACGTTTCTAACATAGATTTTCTAGTAGTGGCTCTGAGTCTCGATATGTGCTCGGTGTACCACTAATTCCATACTGAGAAGTAAACGTAACTGGTGAAACGTAGGAGGTATACTGCACTGCTCTGGCTACATCTTCCAGGATTACAGGCGTGATGTTACTTTATTTACATATGCATTCAATTACTAATATATCTGGTTATTTATTTACACAGAACGAATGAATGAAACGATTCCTTTTGGGCGTATATCAAAATCGGCATCTACCTTAGATCGCGGTTAGCACTGTTCCATTTGAAGGCGATTATTTAAAATGTATATGGTTTAATGAACCAGTCATCGAATTAGCATTCGATGAAATTTCGGGCAAATCAACTCAACTCTACTCAACTCTCAACTCAAGGAATATTGCTAAACGAAATTCGACTTTACCTAAAAGACATGTCATAATGCATCGTTCTCTCGCACCAGTACGGAAGTGGCTATTTGGCTGCAATGGTCACATTTTTACCAGTTCGTTGCCATAGAATCTAATATGCCCGGGTGCGGCAAGCGCCAGCCTATATAAAATAATTAAAACAAAAAACGTGGGAATGAAACTACCACATGAATTGTACGGTGATTCACGATTCCATGACTTTTATTACAATCATTAGCAGAAGTGAATTGCCGCTAAGTTTGTTTTCGTTTTCCTGTCCACCGTCGTCGCCTTAAGTTAGAAATCCGACCTTATAATACAATATTACATATAATACTTAATGGAGAAGAAGTTATTTTTTGTTTCTTTAACACCATCAGAAACAATTGTGGAATTGCTTTATGAATAGAGTACACAAGGTTTTTTTTTATGAGGAGACTCTTTTTGATCAAATGTACTTTTAATGCTTTTAAACAAATTCTCATACTGAATGTTTTAGTCCGCATAGAGCCTAGGCTGTAACCAAGATCTTTTCACAATCTATCAAAATGCTTTCGGGATCGATAGTATGAAAACATAATAAATATTACATTCATCTGTATTCACTATAAGTCTATGCAATAACGTGTTCTTTATATTTTGAATACTATAGGTATACATTTAAGTCTCCTGCATTTTATTATACAAATATATAAGGAGTGTAGAAGGAGCACATCAGATCCGTAAGGCCATATTAGACGCTAGCGCGAACCTCACTTATTACGTCAGAGACCAGACGACGAAATAATAATAATATATAACATTTTGCTGTTGTTACTTGCTAACTTGCACTTACAGGTGTCTGGAAATGTATGCGATGCTGAACTATATGTAAGATAACAATACGTGGAATGAAGTCGATCATACATAGATGAGTAAAGTGCTAAGTGGATGTGCCTCATGCGTGCAAACGATCCGCTCTGATTCCCGCGGCGTTGGAGAGATGTTTTCTTTCGTTGCCTGCTTCTCTAGTAATTATAGTTATTTGAATTCGATAAATTGTCATGAAACAATTATACTATCCCTGCGGTCCTAAATTTTGCTACCCCATATTGATCTGCCGTATTAATTCCCGAAGTCAGGTGAATTAACGTAATTTGGACTGTTTGTGTTTGACTTTCATCATTCCTTCACTTGAAGGAAGTAGCTAACGACATGCCCCGCTAGAACCAGAGCGAACTGTGGGAATAAGACCAACACTATCTGCTTAGCACTAGATCTTGTTAGATATGGGTCGATATATAGAATACAATACAGTAGAGCATATGACATACTAACATAAGAAAAATCTGAGTGCCAGTAAATGTATATGTAATATTGTATCAATCATCATAGTGTTCTTAATAATATGGAGAAAATGTAATCAAGAAGGCGTAACAAATTCCACGAACAAAACTTTAAACACATCCCAATCGAGATCAAGACATTTAAATTAATGTCGTAAATATTTTTGGTGTCTGGATCAGGATAAATAGAGAATTATCCTATTATTGTAATTGTGTGTAATTATACTATCCAAAGTGAATATATGAGAAGTAGCGATGTATCTACTGACTAACACAGCCAGGGAGTAAGTTCTTATAAAGTCCACTTGATTGGGATAACTTTTCAAGAATTGTTTTAAAATTCGTCGAACCGTGATCGACCGTAGCAATTTATTAAGCGAGGCACAAAGATGAAAGGTTCCTCTTTGTACCAGGGACTTGAACAGAGAGGAAAGGCACGAATGCGAATATTTTTGTACGGGAATTTCATTTCTATCACATTGATTGAATTAAAGAGTTCATATCAAAATTTGAATTTAAATGTCTCATTGTAAACTTTACTATAAACACACAGCACTTCTCCGACTTTAATCTCGAAAGCCATTAAATCATAATTTCATCACTATGAAAAATCATATTTTTAAATTATATCTTTCATCTTGCACATGTTTATTTTCATATATTTTTCTTTAAAAGCACCACGCACGCTAGATACCACGTCCTGAAGCTCCTCCTGTGGTAACACAAGTATTACTTGATCATCAGCATAAAGAAGAAATTTAAAAAGTAATTAATTTTATTAAAAAAAGACATTCTCAGTCCACACTCACTATTCTGCAACATCGACAGACAGATACCTACATAAACATGGCGACGCTATACAACCTTGCCTAACACCTATTGTGGTGTTAGATCATTATAATGTAAGCTCCATTCAGAGGTAGACCTAGGCGTTCGTACATGGATCAAATAGGAGAATCTTAAAGAAGGCCAGGTCAAAAGTTGTTTCAATAGACGAGCATGTATAATGAACTTAATGAATGTGGCGGAGTCTAAAGAAGTCTGCCACGAGCACAGAAAGTGGAAACCCTTAATGTCTGCCTACTGTTATGGGAGATAGGCGTGACGATGACATGTTCGTATGTTTAGGCGTGACAATATGTCGTAGATGCGCGGGCGGAGGTACTTGGACGTAGTCATGCTTAGACACGAACGCGCTGTTGTTTACCTTCGGAAACAATTACTGCGCCATAAATAAATCTTTTGAATCTTAGACTGAGCGTACTATTTGCTTCCAGTATCAATACGATTTCAATTAATTAGAAATTTAATAGCTCTTAAAGAGCTTCAATTTCTTCTGGTAAGAATCAAATTTAGGATTTTTGATTTGATTTCATTTGATTCAAGATACTTCGCTGTTATTCGAATCCTGTTAATTGTTTCTATATTTGCTGCAGCTTTGTGTGCCTAAATATCAAAAACTTGCAACAGCGTAACAATTTCTCATGGATTTCTATGATAGCCATTTTTTGCCGAAGTAAATACCCAAACTTAAAACGGGTAGATTTATTTTATTTTTCTTGTCTACCATATAACACAGCACAGACGAAGAGGATATTATAAAGCTCCGGACAGTTTCGTAATCCGATATAGTTTCTCG
Organism: Jemadia pseudognetus; assembly: GCA_018244755.1. Lineage (NCBI taxonomy): Eukaryota > Metazoa > Arthropoda > Insecta > Lepidoptera > Hesperiidae > Jemadia > Jemadia pseudognetus. Next base: position 4,523 of record DWTO01004700.1, read on the forward strand.
AACCGATGAGCTTTAAAATCCATTATTATTAAGATTTTAGTAAGCATTCTAAGGTATGTGAAGACCGCAATGCCCAATCCCGCTAGGTAACTTTGGCGCATTGCTGGGAAAATACGATTAATGCAGTCTTTACACTTTCAATATTCGACTTAATTAAATTGATATCCTGGAGCCCAACTTCTCTTTATTTAGTACAATTGGGGGAAATTTACACTGAACTATCCTTGCTATTTCATTCGATTTGATGATAACACAATTCGAATCAGACCATTTACCACTGAAAAAGTGTCTACAGTTTCTACCGGCGACATTTTAGTCTTTATGTACGTTCTCCTTTCGTCCACCATTAATTATGTTAGTAACCTCGCACTATCGGCTGATATTGACAATAAAGTACAATTAATCTTAGTCCTACTAGTATTTGTTAGTCAACCTTTTTTAACCCTCCATAACCGAAAACGTTGTTATCTGCGGCGATCGTTTTTACCACGTTAACGATTATTGATAGCGAAATCGAAGTACAACAACGGCAACAACAACAATTGAGGTCATTTTTATAATGTGGGAGAGTATTACACTCCTCTGCCTTCCTCTTCGGCGACTACATACGTGATGTTACGGTTCACGTTTTTAATGTCGCAGATTAGTAAATTTAACGGCCGATATGCGTTTTTTTGAAGATTATAATTGAATTGAATTATATTGAAATTCTATGAGCATTTGAGAGAAAAAATATGTGCTCGTAATTTTTACTTTTACGTACTCTTTATCACTTTTATTGTTTCCTCTACATTATTCACACTAGTATTAAAATTGCCTCGGTTAATCGTTCTGCTTGTTACACTTTCACTAATGCTGCAATACTGAGTTTTATGAAATTTTGTATAAACTCAATGCAATTTGAAATATGTGAGGATATGTAGATATTTTGAAACTATTCAGTACCTTTTACATTTCATAATACAATAATGTATGATTTTTACGCGCACGACATTCCAGAGCAGAAGGGGGGGGGGGGTTGATTTCTTTATAAGAATGTAACAGGTACCTCGGTATACTTGTTATGTAGGTAATTTATTTTCGTCAAATATTTTACAGTGACGTAAAATGAAGTTATTCACAATCGTTCGCCTAACAGAGTTTGGTAATATATATGTAATTATTACGCAAAGTAGGCGATACGAGAAGCTATGTATTGCAATTTAAAACCTGCATGCTGTTGTTATTATTTGCAAAAACGCCTCATGTGGGGTCTATATCTAGCAATGAACTAAGACAGACCGATATTCAACCAACATTCGAGAGAGAGGAATGCTATATTATTATGCAGCATCCCAAAGACAAGAGAAATTTCAAATTTTTGATACGATGTACCCATAACATTTTTGCATAACATAATTACGAATAGAAGTTCACATTGAAGTTTCGATTTCTTTGTATTTTTTTTGTGTTCTAGCGAAGTATTCATAAAACGGCACCGTTTTATATTTTACATTTAACTGATATTAGCGCTGTCGTGCGTTAGCATGATTACATTGCATTCCTTTGAGTAGTAAGAGGCGATAAAATTACCGATGCAAAATCGGTTTAGTTACTAATCCGCAACGTTCATGACTCAGTAGCCATTACATATTTCGCGTCTTTTACTGTATTTAGTCTTATGTTCTATATATTATAGTCTTATATATATGATCGTGAACTTGACTTCCGAACGACCGATGCTGAAATCGTTTCTCATACAGGACAAATATTTAGATGATGAGGAAAAGTGTGTTTTTAATCTAAATGTAATATGATAGTATGTACATATTACACAAATGTGTATTTAAATATGTTTGTATATTGTTCTCAGCTATCTAGCTACGATAGCACAACCTGTGCCTAATTCTGCCAGACGTTTGTATGTAATATTCTGTATAGATATTATTATCTATACAAAAAAAATGTTTACGGGATTATGTGATCCGCATAGCACGTAAGTGAGGTAGTTGAAAGTGGCCACAATACCTTCAGCTCGTTATGATACTGTCTCATTATAACAACAGCCTTAATTTTTCTAATGCTGACGACTTGAGCTCCGTTTAAGCACCGCTGGCGCCTGCCTGGTTAGCGCTTCTAGTGATGTGGTTACGCAACACATTTAATAATATTGTAAAATATATCAATACTGATTCTTCTATATTATTATAGGTTTCTTTGTAGTGTACGCTTCAATCGATGCAAACTGACCCGAAACCCCTTTGAATGACGACATAAGTGTTCACAACACTGTACATAGTACATACCGTTCGTAAATGAAAATGATCAAGTTAACATCGCTCGTATGTATAGCTCAATGTAAATTTGTATGAATGACTCGAATGACTAATGTGTTGAACGCTCGGTCATACGTTTCACCGCATTATCTGCCGCCGCGCTTGTTGCTCGCGCAAACAGTTTCATCTCGCGTAATGTACTAATGAGTCATCCCGCCGTCGACCGCATGTCGCGTGGCATACAGGTGAGGTTCAAGAGCGCACTGCCGCTCGTAATTTTCGAGCGGCTTACATTGGCCAGTACATGTTTTTATACTGCTAGTGAATGGAAAGAGTGAGGAGTATACATTTTATTTTCGAAAAGTAACGCTTTTAGTATAGGTACAAATAACAGATCACAAATTGATAGATCATATATCAGGCTATATATTGTGAAGAAGCTATAGAAACATACCTCTAATTTGAATACTGTGACAGTTGAAATAGTTTTTTGTAGCTCTGGTTAAAATCATAACGTTTTTATATGGTAGTTTGAATTACTTGCAATGATGTTCCGTATTCCTTCACTAAAGCACAATAATAGTGAAATGTATATTAAGTTACAAGATGAAAACACCGCCGCCACTTGTGGTCTCATTATGCTCTGTCAACTGGTATCCGGACGTTAACACAAGGATGCATTATTTCCGGCAGTTGCTAATACACAAGCCAACAGGAATAAATGCATTAAAACAATTGAGATGATTCCTTTCCACAAGGAATTTGCAAACTGGCCGTCTACCTGGACACCGTGCGTACATACAATAAAATCTTAACGTTCAATATTGTAACTGAACTCAAGTAAAATTACGTGTATATTTTGATTTTATTTTAAAAAATGTAATGCATTAAAAATTAATTTAGGAATATTACAATCACTTGCACTGAATCCATATTTCGTAAGTTATGTTTTAGATAGATAAAAATGATACGTTTCAATGTATATACGAATATATCTATATCACACGAAGCTATTCATGTTTATGCTCGATTTTAATTATGCAGCCAAGCCGGCATGTAGGGGCAGTGTGAGAGAACGGGAAACCTGTTTGTCGCGTGAGTCACGGCACCCACGTGGCTCGGCGAGGACAACCGCGATACAAAAACCATCTCACGCGCATAGTTGCCGGGTACTATTGGGCCTCTGAACGGATAGCAATCTGCACGGTTGGCCGGCCGGCTTGCGCCGCTGCTGCCCGTGTGAACGGGACGGTTATCAAACTTGTCCGACCGTTGCGTTTTGTAGCGCGCTTTTTCACTCCTGTCCGTACAGGTTTCTGATACGCTGCTTAAACTTTCGATGTGTCTCTTCAACGATTTGTCGTTGATTGTGCTCTCGCCTTGTTTCTGTTCGCCTAAATTATTTAATATACAATATAATTCTAGTGATGTTATTGTACAAGTGAGTGATATTTCGACTAGTTTTGTTTTTGTGTAATACACATATGTATTGTATTTATATTGTAGTTATATTGTAGTTGTCTCTTAATTTTCACACATCAATACTACTACTACCATCATCAACACTACCCTATACATCTATGTTTTTATAATAGTACATTTTTCGGTCCCAAAAACAATAGTACATACCATAAATTCGGATCTTTAATGATGATTATTTAATCGGCTTCGATGCTAATGTAAGTTAAGCCAAAGCCGCCGCAAATCGAACTGAAATTTATAACAGACGTAACGTAGGCTAAGGCACATTTATGGACCCACAGCCCACTTACCCTTTATAAGATCTGAAAAATATGTTAATAAGCAAATTGTTTATAAACCTAAATACTAATCATTTGTCATACTTACCTGCCAATACAACGAGAGTTGTCTCTATAGTTTGTAGTCCACTGATTATGCAACTTATTGCTTATCGATCGATTTATGAACACGGCAGAATTTATCACAAACACAATACGGCATTAGTCATTCGCTAACTCCATGCAATGAAAACGATAATCTTGAATATGTTCCAAGAACAATATAAGTTCTCACGTATTTAATACATATGTACCTATATGTGTAGTACATCGTGTCAATCAACTCTTTAAATAAAATGATCAAACTGCCAAAACAGTATCTGGCGTGTTCTCGGAGTTCATCGAACTTCGCGTGTTGCGACGTGAGCGCATCGCTTCCTAAACAAATGAAAAAAGTGAAATCGGTCATTAAAGCTGTACCTGGCTAAATGAATAGATCGCGAGTTGATGTTCTTTAAACATACACGTGAACATATTTACGAACTGTAACACAAGTAAAACACACCGCCGTACATCACGATCCGAGAAACGATCTATTTAATGTGAATTGCAAATCTTCACACGTATCGTAGCGATATTTATAGCGTGTTTGTTTATTAAACTATTTCTAGTTGTTCATATCCTGTTATCTATGGCGTCCACCTCAGTACAATCTTTATATTACTAGCGAATGTAATTCCACATATCAACGTTCATAAGGATCTACCTGCATTCAAGGTGCAACCTATACACAGACATTTACTAATAAGTTTTGTATTCGTTAAATGCACATCCATATATGGACTAATATCGCAATTACAGTAATTATGAAAAAATGAAAGTACGTATAATGAAGACGCACATTTTAATGAATATATTTTATGTAGTATGTGGAGCATATGATATGTTGGGAAAACGTAGCTGGAAATAGTGTACGTAAGTCGAATATTATATGTATTAATAATGGTAGTCGAGGTAATATAGAAAAATGTGTAGTATCGACCTATGTACGGTTGAGATATAAATAATGTCTTGTATAATGATTGATTTATAATTTAATTTAGAATTGTATTTTTATGTGAAATCATAACAGTATGATACTTATATGTTTTCAAACGATTTTGCTCATTGTATTTAATTTAAATTTAACTAACTATTGATAACATATTAGAATCCGTTATATTAGAGAAGAAGATCAGAGAAAATTTTAAATGAATATTAGAGAGAATATTAGAAGAATATTAGAGAGAAATATTAGAAACCGTTTATAAGGAAAGACGCTGTTTATTTTGTTACCTGCAAATATAAAGTGATTTTAAGGTAATCTCGTACCAGGCGTGAAGTGGGGTTTACCGATCTCATCTCATGGGCATTACGTATAATTAAATAGCAAATTTTGTGTTGGGAATATTTGTGATGGCAGTGTATACTTTGTGTTACTATTATTGTGTGAATGGTATAAGAAAGAACTTAAACCAAACAACCAAGCCAGTGAGATCCAAACAGATCTATTATGACTAGACAATTAGTTGCCGATTAAGTTTTTTTCTAAATTATTTATTTGTATTTTTTTTAATTATTAATTTATTTTTAATTAATTATTTTTCATCGCTCAATCCCAACAAGTAACTGTAACTTGCTTATGAATTTTATTATCTTCAATGTTCAGTATGAATTTCAAAACAACTGTATTGTACAACAGTTTTGTTAGATCTTACGTACAATTAGAATATGTAAGGGTAAGAACGCATTAAGCGGCCCTCGCTATGACTGTGAAATATTACAGTGGACGCCACCTGTCACATGGTGTTTATATTCGAGCACTGGAAATCATACGCTGGCCACACATCACTGTAACAATTGTTTGTTGAGGATTGATTTTGGCACAAGTTCTTTGACCAAGAAGACCAGGTACTGGCTGGTGGGAGATGTAGCAGTCTACGATACCAGCATACATGAATTAAATTGCGACGAATGTACAAGAAGCAGTTCATGTCTGAAAGGATAGATATATTTGGCACTTTGTGATCTCTACTTACCACGTCAGAGACTGGGCACGATGATATAATTTTATGTTTATACGTCACTTCAGAGACGTGAATCGTAGATCGTACCTAAACAATATCATCTGTAAAACACCTGTAAAGTGATTCCCAGTACTCAGCCGATATTCGACGCACTGACGAACCGAAACCTAGTCAAGTGTTATGCAAGGCTCATGTACGTGTACATTATAGATATAAAATGTGTGAATGTAAAAATTACGCTGTATTGTTCTAATTGTACGCAACTAATATTGCATATATTTCTATGTATGACGGTATACTGAAATATATGGATTCATAACAAAAACCGTCTGTGTTTATAATGCGTTCCTATAAACCAGTTTGATGTAACAGCGATTTCGTACGTGGTAATAATGAACGTAACATCACGCATGCAATCGCCGAAGAGGTAGGCAGAGAAGTTTGGTACACTCGCACCTGTTACATTTACGTGCCACTATGCAATAGGTGTTGAGCCTATTGTCATGAGCCGGGCACATTCCTCATACTGCCGATCGTAAAATCCAGGGTTCAAATCCCGTTTCCGGCACTATTAAATTTTTCTGAATTAGATTGTTTAGTAGTGGCTCGGAGTTGGGTAATAATGGAATCAATTTATATTTCGTTATAAGAATATAATGAAAGAATGACAAAACAGATATACAATGCGAATGTTGATGGACGTAGGTCCCGACGGAGGATAAGACTGGC
>DWTO01004701.1:0-11311 GCA_018244755.1 Jemadia pseudognetus
TGTAAATCAAACCGGTAATCTCCGAAGAGGTAGGCAGACGTGTAGTACACTCCCGCGTTTCATCAGTTACATTTACGTTACACTATGGAATAGATGGTAAGCGTATTGCGTTATATGGGCCCATTTCCAAACTCTCAGCCACCACAACAAAATCTAAATTACAAACACGTACCTACATATATTTTACATGTAAACAGGAAGAACAAATATTTAGTATAACAAACTCAATTTCATGCCAATTCAAAGGAAACCCAGTATACCAACTAAGGTACGTGTACAGAGGACAGGTCAGCGGTCTGACAATATATCACATATGAAGGCCCCAGTTTGGAATTCGGCGGTGGAATACCGAACGTGGAATTACCTGTTCCGTGTCACTGTCGAGTTTACGCCGTAATTTATATTTTGGTGCCAATCACGGTATTTATGTCACGGTTGAATTTGGACCTTAAAATGCTATACTGAATACATTTATAATTTATAACATATACTCGTAGTACACAAGTACATAAACGAGTTCACAGTCATATACATATAGGTGTGGATACAAAACTATGACTTGCATGTTGCTGGAAGTATATATATTTTTAGCAGAGAACGCTTATAGACTAATATGATTTATTTAAAGACCGATTAACAAGAGATACGTTAAAGGTAGCCATGGCGAGCGCAATCAGGCGTCATGGTCAAGTTCGTTCACTTACCAATAACAATAATTAATTAAGAATAATAGTCATAGCGGAAATCCAACAAAACTATAAGGTAGTATTACTAGGCACAATGTTATAAAAATAATATGTCCGGTGTATGGTAATCGACTCGCCTATTCCATACCTATTCCATAGTAGGACGTAAACATAATTGATGAAACGTGGGAGTGTACTACACTCCTCTGCCAGCCTGTTCGGTGATTACAGGCGTGATATTACGAGTTTAAGTGTTAGTTCGGGGGTAGGGACAATAATACGTGATATGGATTCTTATGTCTATTTGATAAATAAATGACGCTTTTTTATATGATAGAAGGTCTCGTTCAAAGCTGGCGAGCCATTGAATTTTTTTCTGGTGTTGTCCCTTGTCCACAAGCGACAGTGACCGGTTACCATCAAGTGGCCGGTCCCTTTGGCAAGTACAATTTATAAATCAAAAATACCGCTTACCATCAGTAAGTCACTGTAGACGTAAGCAGTCATGGCTTCACATTTTTAAACATTCAATATCTACTGATATTTATCATCGCTCTCGATCCATTAGGCTGGGCGAGGCAGCTTCCGGTTTCCGGCGAAGGTTGTCGCACCGGATGCGGGTACATACGGTTGTCCTTCAGGGTGAAAAAAAAAATAAAGGAACTAACACTGTGTGACTTTAGATAATATTCTTTAAAAACTATACTTGAAGTACTGTATCCAGTATCCGTTTAAATGCTGTTAATATTGACGCTGAATTGTGGGCGACCTGATTAAGTAAAACTTTACTGAGTATTCCGACGAAATGGGTGCTATTTGTGGTTTTTGCATATCATGATTGCCGTTTAATAACGTAATATCACACCCGTAATCTCCGATGAGGCAGGCAGAGGATAAATCCTTGTGCCGTCTCTAAAATAGACATACGTATATACTTTGAAAAGTCAACTGATACTTGAAACCAGAGCTAAAAGCATCATTCAAATCTTTGCTTTCTCGGGAGTAGAACATAAAACATTACGCCACAGACCTGTATAGGAATTGCTTCGTGTAAAAGATTGTAGTTGTCTTTACGGAAATATTTTCATAAACTGTTTATCTCTTGTCACTCCATAAAACATTGTACTTGTAAGTATTCTCTGAGTCCACCGTTATAAGTCTACTCCATTACACATACCACACTAACTCGTATCTTAATGCGTGGTTCCACTTAAGGGAGATGTCAGGGCTTCCCGTTGGTTACTAATGCAAGGTCAAGGTTCACATGCCCTTTGTCCTTGTTAGGAAGTGCTGCCATCTGCATCCAGAGATCTGGAATTTGTCATATCACCTACAAGTCAGGTGTTTGTTAATAATATTAATTGCTGTCACATGAGAAAATTGCGCCCGTAAGGTGGCTAGTGCTTGATAATTTTTAGACGAAATATTTGTCTGTTGTAACGGAACCTGCTCGTAGTGTTTGTATTTATAAATATGTATGGCGTTCACAATCACGCAGTAACTCTCAGCTTAATGCGCGGTTTCACTTAGGGGGCGTAGAAACATGACATCAACTAATGGAAAATCGCCAACTTATAGAGAGAGACAAATTTATCGCGGCTCGTGCATCTCACTCCACTTCACTCCACTTGGGTGGTCCGATAACACTACTAATTGTTTTCGTTCCAAAAATGAGATTGTCGAGTGTACTTCGAGTTTCAGTTATAAAACTGTAGTTACGCGAGGTATTGTTAAATTTGTATATAGATATACATGATTATTTTATTCGTATATATTTGTATCTTTGTTATCTTCAATCATTGGTATTTTTAAATAAAATTGAAAATTCCTCATCCACTTATCTAATGTATTAATACCTAAAACTTAAATACTGTAATTTTATATCGGATTGTATCAAGGTTGCTACATCCTCCATAGTTATTTATCAAAATTAGTCGCCAATGGCCTTGCTTGAGCCAAAACTACATACATATGTATGCATATGCTATGTAAAGGACACAAATATCGCACAAGAGTATTAATAATGATAATGGAATTTTGTACCCTTTTATTATTCGAATTGTACAATCTTAACGCGATACAAAAACACGTGGTACGGTTGCGTCTATGTTGAATCAGAACGAAATGCGGGTAGGTGAATTAATTCGAGGCCGGTATCACGATCCTTTGTACTAGCTCTTTTTGCTAACGACAGTTAAATTTACAACAGCTACCTATCTTAAATCAGCTCGAACGTACCGGTTCAATACTTATTTAGCCATTTATAAATAATGTGACGGAATATTCTTCCTTTAACAATCTCTTTAATATTTTTTTTAACGGCAGGTTAAATTGAACTTTTTTCGTGTAACATTTTGAATTACTGTTACTTGCTTCACTTCTTTTTCTGTGAATATTGAAGTTACATTTGCACTAATTTGACTTTCGAGTGACTGTTCTTTAACTTAACAAAATAAATTAACAAAATTAAAATTAACAAAATTTTATTATGTTATTTAAAGCATATCAAAAATAACTATCTCAAATATAAATGATCTTGATGTATTAAGCCAAGACTATCATTTTAAAGCATCTACAGTTGTATATTTTAAAGAGATGAGTTGGTTACAAAAAAGATAAGATAACTAATAAAATCTGTCCATTTTTACTGTTGCTTTCTTTCCTTTAACATTATGAGTTGGTGTCGCTATTTTAATTGCTTTATTTTAGGAAGATTTAGTTTGTTCCGCACAAATAAGACTTTCATAAAACTATCGAAAATTCACGAATTTTTATGTTATTAACTGTGACTGTATTTGTAATTATATATAATAATTATTATTAATCACCTACTCTATATTGAGACGTAAACGTAACTGGTGAAACGTGGGAGTAGTCTACATTCCTTTACCTACCTCCTAGGGGATTACAGGGGTGATGTTACGTTTTTGATATATTACGGAAAGATCGCTGCTTTGCAGCATCTACAGCTGTCATATTTTAAGCGGTAAGTTAGTTGTAGAAAACGATAAAAAAGCAGATAAATCAATACCCACTTTAGTTGAGTGACGTCTCGTAATAGCGATCCATTTCAGCGTATTTTGTAGCGGAACTATCCATTTCTTTTATCTTGACTACTTGGAAAATTACTTGTTTTTCTAAAAGAATCGAACGCGAAGAAAATCTTGCTTTTCTTATAAACGTTATTTTATGCTTTGGAACATAAACAGTTATATCTGTGATATGAGGTAATGAAGATATTTTGACTGTCTCATCTGATCGTTCCCGTTTATCTGCCTACATTCCGGGTCCCCCACCACAAACGGGTTGGTGTTTGGTATTTTGCCCGCCAGCTGCAATCTCTTAAAATTCATACGAGTTACTTTTATTCAAAAAGGAATGTTTATAAATTATCCTTTGTTTAATATTTCACACAAACCAATTAGACTACCCACATAATGATTATAATGCGATTTCGCAGCGAGATTTGGATTTTAGCATTCCCAAAAGCGTTCCGACCGCAATGGAAAGGCAGAACAATGTTATCCTACCCCCATAAATTTGCGATTTAGACCCCCTACCGTAATTAGGTAATCCGGATGATTCAGCGCCCACGACACGACTCTGACACGATTTCGACCTTTGATCGTTAACTTTTATCTTTATATTTATATTTTGGTAGAAATTCTTCGTATTACATATCCAGTACCTCTTATATATTATCAACATTACAATCGGAGCGTTACTTATTGGCACGTTACACGCTTACCGTAACTTAGGCACTGAGTAATTTACATTTAACTTGCCTTAAGGCAAGGCGTGGCATCTGTAGTGTAAGATCCGAGAACTTGTACATTTGATAACGAGCAGACAATTTTCATGTTTTTCTTACCACCTATAAGGTACACATTCTATATAACCAAGGTTTTGTTTAATCTTAACGCATCTGACAGAGACATAAGCAAAGGGATGATAAACTGTATAATATACTTAATGTCAACGTGTACTTAGAATCCCAGACTTACAACACATTCACCCAGAGCTACTTTTGATCATCACATAAATATTTATTGTGAATGGAAATTGAATGCAGAATAGGGTCAACAGTCAGTTTCGCTAGCCGCGGAACTAATGGTCCAGTCAAATTTTGAAGATACAGTACATTTATGTGATCCACATTTATAAGTGTCCTTCGATGTGCATTGGAATGAATGAAGAACAGCTGTCGTTATTACTAAAACGTTAGCAAAAAGCAAGCGCACGTTAGCAGTTATCAAAGAATTAAGCGCCAGATGGCCCGGTCGATGAGTGCTAAATAACGTTTTATAATAACATAATTTGCTAAATGGACAATCGGACACAGCGGGACTAATCAGCTAATTGCTTAATTTAATTCCATCTGAAAACGACCCGTTACTTTGTGGACGGAGGAATTTATAAGGTCCGCGTAATTGTGAGTGCGCATTATCCTGCGCAGATAGTCGTACCTACTCGCATCTTGACCCAGTTCATTTTCCAGAGAACAAAGTCAATCCAGCAATAATTTTGTCATTTTAAATTCAAATCGAATTGTACACTTCTGTGCCTTCGACGTAGATTATGCATAAGTACCTACAATTTTTTATTTTTGATGAGTAAAATTTTGTTCTTCTCCGACCTTACTTTCGGAGCAGAATAATAGTTTATAAATAGTTAAATGTACATATTATGTTGGTAGACTGACCTTAGTCCTGTCTTTCTTGGAAAAGACCATCATCTAGCACAGGAAATTATATGCATATAATACAACCATTATCAACTTAAAAACAAAATAATAACTCCGACATTCGCCACGTCCGTATAATGATATCCATATCTAAATTCTACCTTTGTAAATACCCAATCTTTGCTAACATCGAACCCCAGGAAACGTCCAACCTATTAAGCCACGGTACGAGTCCCTGACGATCCCACGGGCACCATCTGTTAACTATTGACTGTGAACTTGGAAAACATGTTTGATTAGTGATACATGAGTCTGTAAGTGTGATTCATGAGTAAGGGTCAATATATACTGTTGGCTAGGGCTTGGTCCGCTTTAGGTTTAGAGATGGATCGTTTTTGCGATTAAGAGTAATTGTATAATTCTCTTTAGTTTTTATCCCGAGCATGCAGTATATATATTTTTAATCATATCGAATAAGAACTTAAATTATATTAAGAGTAGGATGTGCTCAGTTGATGTTTAATTTTTTCCGCTTGAAAGTTTCTCGTGATAGAGCATTTTAATGGAGCTTGATTGATCAAACCATTCGATGTGGGTTGAACGATTCGTCTAACGTTGCTGGAATTGAAATTGAGAAAATGAACAGCTCTCGAATGATTGCACAATTTGTTAGGCTTCCGGATTCTTTACTTTAAAATATTGGCAGTACCATAGGGAATAGCGTTTTTTCGTGTATGCTGATGATAATTACCGTGAGTGTGTATATCATAAGTGTTAATTCATATATGTTTTAATAACTTGTATGCTTGTGTTTTTCTATATCTTCTTACAGCCTATGTGAATGGTAAATCCAATGGGGCGGTGTATCTGAATAATTTGTAATTCAATGGTTCTCGTTATAATTATGTTTAATCCACACCTTAGCTGAAGAACGTGAAGCGCCGGTAATGCATATGGAGGTTAGCTAAGCTTTCAAAAGAAAACGAACACTTCACATATGCCATACACATACATATTTTCTATATAATGACTTAGCAAGTTGAAGTGACAGTAAGCTGACTACTCCTAACGAACTATCCACAACTATAAACCTCAAAAGTTTCTGTAGTCATGTCACGAAATCAAGTTGAAACAACGAGTTCATTAAAAATTGTTGCGAACAAATCTTCAAGAGGTAATCCTTAATAAACTCTCCAGAGACTTCCGGGAACTTTGGCGACCATATTAATGAAATGGGGCTCTTTTAGGGCTAAAAGAGCCCCAAATTAATGATCTCGCCGTCCAAAAAAAGATTGCACCTCACACGTCCGTTCAGAAGCTTTGTCCCGAAGTTTTGATATAACGCCGCCCGCCTACTGAATATTTCATTAAGATGAGCATTTTTGTTACTTAAAGCACTCGAATTTGCATGTTATGAGTTAGGAGCGCGTTGCCCGTGATACTACGTGATGTCCTACGTTGTAATGCTGCGTATTATCACGTTATTTTGCCTTATGAAACATTCCTGGAGGGAGATTTTCATGTTTCCTCTTTTGTTATTGAACTATGAGTGCTCTACGACAAACTATAATATATTTTGAAAGTGATGACATCATATTCGTTTGTTGACCACAATCTATATACTCTAATCTATAGAAAAACCTACCGTACGTAATGGTAATTTGCTTACGGAATTCCACCAAAGAGGATCAGGATCTCCGTTATGATTATCGAGTTTTTATAAAAAGCTAATGAGACATGCATTGTGCAAACCCAATTGCACCTAGAAAAGAACTGATTTGTTAGTCGTGTTGGTTGCAAACGCGCTGCCGATCGAGAGGTCCTGGGTTCAAATCCCGAATCGGGCAATATTAGACTTTTGTAATTTAGATTTTCTAGTAGTGGCTTGGAGTTTGGATTTGTACCTGGTGTATGGAAATAGGCACACCACTGATTTTTGAAACTTGAGAGTGTACTACACTCCTCTGCCAAACTTCTTTGGGGGTTACAGGCGTGATGTTAGGTCTTTACCTTGTTACCTAGAGAAGAAAACCTCTGTATTAAACATAAACCCACGTTGTCATTTCCCATAGGAACGAGCTAATTCTTGCAATGAATCGGTTACACACGTAACGCCCTGTCATTTTGTGGGGTAGGCTGCTGGGTTTGAGAGTATGGCACGAGGCTAGAGAGTGAGACAAAGTGCATTTTTGAATTTGAATTTCCAGGCATCACAAAGCTGCAAAAGACTGTTAGGGTATCGATGACAAGAATTATATAAAGGTAGTTTTGTGCAATAATATGTAGATAGGTAGGTTTCATGGTTGACTGAAATTCTAGACTAATCAAAAGATGTATAGTTTTTGCACACATACATTTTAATGCTACTCAAATTCAAGCGATGTTATTACATTCTCGCTACACTAGATATACGAGCTTTATATTTACGCAGCAAATTTAGTCCCCCAATGCCTCGAACGCCATTAGTAATTAAAGTTTCCGGCCACATTTTGTCATCACGTAATGTTAAATCTGACAACATAAATATCTATGCAAATTTGTCTATCGAAAATGATAAATACGACATATTTTGTAGAGGAAATTTAGATTTAGCTTAAAATCTATTACGACTAAAAATATCTGTTCCGATGATAGTAGGTACTAGTTTCAGTTCAGTATCTTTCGTGAAATAGAATTTTTTTTGAGATAATTTGAATTTCGACTAGCCTGCTCATTTGTGGGGGAACTTGACTATTGAGCCGGAAGATATAATTCATCTGTACTAAAAAAAGGAATGTATGATACTTCAGCTTTCGGAACCTCATGGTACAAAAACGTACTGTGAGTGTATGGGTGGATAGTGTCCAAAATTATAAGAATCCTGAGAAACATATTTTATAAACGATATGAAGTTTGCTTTTCGTGTCGGAACGGAGGAAGAATACATTCCCTGACCCTGGACCAGGATATGCCCCGTGTAGGGGTTAAGAGCATAACCCCTCAGGGGCAACCTATGTACTGCAGTCGTCTGCAATAGGCTGATGATGATTGAGTTGGTATAATCTTACTTAAAAATATGCCAATGTGTCTTCTTAAAAATGATTTAAAAGGTAACATCACCCCTGCCATACTATGGAATAGGTGGTAAACGTTCTTGCCCTACACCGGGCACAATTCAGGACCCCGAGTTGCTAGTCAAATTTAACTAGAAAATCTGTTACAAAAATCCAGCAGTACCTGACCCGGGCATCGAACTCGAGACCTCTGGATCTGCAGTCACGCTTACAACAAATTGTCAAACGAGGGATTTAATCATTTAGCTCACTTGTTTTGTTGTACGCATCATGGTCATCTCATAACTGAATTGCTAAGCATATTCAAATCAAAAAATCTACGTTTTGATATGATGTTCTAGTATTTTCTAGAATTTATCTAAGTCAAACGGGGATAACATCGTGTATAGTGCATCTAAAAAGCTGTTCTATTTTTAAATTTAATACATCTTTCCACTCCTTTATACTGTTATAGCGAACTCCTGCAATTTCTCAAGAGCATTGCTATTATCAGTCAACATATAGTTCGGGGCGGGACTCAGCTAACTTTTGTAGATGTCTCTAGAAACTTCTATTTCTCTGCGTGTTATCCATATTAATATCATGATAGAGGTACTACATACATATTTGATAGATTTTTATGTTTAGTCCGGTGAATCGGTTTTGTTTAAATTTTTATTAAAATGTATTCTAGAAATAAATAATGAAAATATATAGTAAATACTCAGATTTCCACATACGTATTTGAACGGTGACACTCATGTGAATATATAGGTATACACTTTTTTTCTTGAAGAATTTCGATGTAATTTGTAACTCGTCTCCATCGTTCCGTGTCAATCATAAGCATCAAATGAAATGAAGCACCCAGATTAGTAAATCGTAATATCACGTCTGTAATCCCCGAAGAGGTAGGCAAACGAGTGTTATACAGTCCCACGTTGCACAATACGCGGGCAAGAAACCCAGACTCCTATCAATAACTAGAAAATTAGATTAGTGTTCGTATAAAATTATAGAAAATATATTTATCGTCACCGCCTTAAATTTTTTTATTAGGATAATATTTTAAACATTTCTAACCTATAGTCGTTCTGGAGAAACGGTGTTTCGTAAAACTTGAGAAATTTCAACTGCGCTGGACAAATTCAGAATTGTAATGACAACAAATTTCATAAAATATAAGTATTCTTGCCTAATATTTCTTCTTAAATCTCGAGCATAGAAGTTTCCGCCATTAGTCAAGAACGTCGCTGTTATCAGTAGTCATACAGTTGGACGGAGTTCAACTAAGTTTTTCTAGTTGCTTCCAGAAACTTCTCTAACGCTCGTAATGGACTCGGATAATGGGTTCCGTCATACGTTTAAAGAGATGGACTTTATCTACGTCTCTTCGTTTTGCGCGCTTGAGATTGGGTTTCGTTAAATTTAATTTATTGACTTTGACATTTTAATATTATTTTGTTCAATAAAAAAACAGTTTTTATCGTAAGGCTCAAACTGTAAAGACTGAAACATAACATCAGTGATTTAGCCGAATATCCTAATATTTATTACTTATAATGTTTATTTCATGAAAATATGACATTGTTATTAAAATAACAAACAGTATTGTAGGCTATTCAACATTATGCAAATACAATTCATGTGTATTGTCACGCCACTTTCCCTAGGGATAGGCAGAGATTAACGTTTTCCACCTGTTACAGTCGAAGTAGACTCCTTTCGCCTCCCCTACATTCATTAAAGCCGTCATACACGCTCGTTAAAGGTACTTTTGAGCAGACCTTCTTTTAAAATGTCACCGATTTGATTCAATTATGATCGTCTAGGTCCACCTATGTTGACTACCATTACACTCGGCTTATAAATATTATGTTAGTGTTGTAAAAATTATATAAAAAATATTTATATTTTTATATTTATGATATTTTCATTTTATATTTATTACATTGTTATTTTATATTTATTATAAAAATTAAAACACTTTATAAACAATGGTACAATATGGAGCGTAACAAATGCAATATATAGCCTTATTTACGTGTATATGTAGCCTTATATACTTAGATGTAGATTTAGAATCCTCTTGTAATGCTAACAAAACAGGTCAAAATTAAACATAGCAGTCTAAGGACCGCTGTGTCGCAGCAGATACAGCAGCATATGTATATCAGATTTGTCACTTATTATTTTTGTGTATATACTAACTTATATAAATGTTTATACGACACGCCCATTAATTCCTACATTTGGACTTACTATGCACATTATGTATGTCGTATGTAGAATAAAACATAAATATTACAACAAATTCATATTACATTAAATATTGCATGCATTTCTCCAAGTATGTTATACATTATTAAATACACTTTTACAATACTTACAAGATTTGCAAAATGTCTGCCGGGAATAAACTTGGAAAATGATTTTACTTTTGCCCTTGAGCTTGAAAACTTTAGTTGGATTTTCTTTAACTTGTTTATACAACAGGGAATTTAAGTCGCGGATAAGGAGTGAGTATTTGAAAAGCTTGGAAAGTGTGTTGAATTTTCTGAATGATGTTATTTTTACAAATCGTCCGCCTGCAATTGTATCTATATTTGGTTATCCAAATATAGATACAATTGCTTTATTGTTAAACTTTGTTGTTAAATTGCATTTAACAATAAAGTTTGAACTAACAACTTACGATGATCGTCAGTTATGAAATAATAACTGAGTTTACAATGTAGCGATCAGATTTGTATGGCTGGGCACATTAAACTATTTGAGTAGACAGTTACAAAAATCGTTACGATTTTAAATGTGCATATTTCATTTCCTATTAATTTCAATGAATAAAAGAAATTACTATTCTGTGTCGGGGAGGAGTAAGAATACATCCCACGACTCAGTATCGGGAC